>CM039612.1:16409966-16558024 GCA_022457205.1 Saccharum spontaneum
AAGCATTGAGCAAGGTTCTAGTAGCAAAGGCAAGAGTGTGGTTGAGTCATGCAACCATGATGATTATGCCAAGATCAAGTGTGAGAAATGAGAAAGCTTGCAAATGAGAACAAGAAGCTCAAAGGTTTGATGGCTCTTGAGAAGCAAACAATAAATGAGTCACTCATTGAAGAGAACAAAAAGCTCAAGCAAGAAAAAGAGCATCTCAAGACCGGCCTAAGCAAATTCACAAGAGGCCAATATTTGCAAAGTGAGCTCCTCATGAACACCGTAATGAAGATGGATAGAAGTGGTATTGGCTACTTGGCAAATCAAGAGAAGAAAGCAAAAGCTCAACAACAAAGCAAGTCAAAGCCCAAGCCAAGAGATGTGTTGAGTGTGGTCAAGAAGGACACTTTGCTCATGAGTGCAAAACTCCACCACCACAACCCTTGCCCAAGCATGCTAGACCCTTTGCCTTCAATGCTCATTACATGCTAAGGAAAAGATTCAAATGGAAAGATGAAAGTCATGTTTTTGGGTCCCCCAAACAAGAATAGGCCAAAGAAAATATGGGTTGCCAAGTCACTAGTTGAGAAAGTAAAGGGCCCCTCTCAAGTTTGGGTCCCTAAACAAAAGCTTGATCTCTTGTGTGTAGGTGAACTACAAGACCGGTGGATCTCATTGGGTTATTGATAGTGGTTGCACTCAACATATGACCGGTGATCCTCGTATGTTCACCTCCATTGAAGAGAATGGGATATGTCAAGAGAAGATCACATTTGGAGATAATTCAAAGAGCAAAGTCAAGGGTATAGGCAAGATTGCAATATCAAATGATCACTCACTCTCAAATGTGCTCTATGTTGCTTCATTGAGTTTCAACTTGCTATCCGTTGGGCAACTTTGTGACCTTGGCTTCCAATGCTTGTTCACACCAAATGAAGTTGAAGTTTCAAAGATAGATGACAAGCAAGTGATATTCAAAGGATTTAGATACAACAATCTTTATCTTGTTGACTTCACCTCCGAAGATGCAAATTTGATGACATGTTTGTTCACCAAGACCTCACTTGGTTGGCTTTGGCATAGGAGGCTTGCACATGTTGGAATGAGCACTCTCAACAAGCTATTGAAGAAAGAACTAGTGAGAGGATTGAAGGATGTGAAGTTTGAAAAGGACAAACCTTGTAGTGCATGTCAAGCGGGCAAACAAGTTGCAAACACTCATCCAACCAAGGCTTTCATGTCAACCTCAAGAGTGCTAGAACTTCTACACATGGATTTGTTTGGGCCTACAACATACAAGAGCTTGGGTGGTAATCTCTATTGTCTTGTGATAGTGGATGACTACTCAAGATATACATGGACTTTCTTCCTTCATGACAAATCCGAAGTGGCAAGTTGCTTCAAGAAGTTTGCAAAGAGAGCTCAAAATGAATTTGAAGTCAAGATAAAGAAGATTAGAAGTGACAATGGCAAAGAGTTTGACAACACCAACATTGAAGCTTATTGTGATGAAATTGGAATCAAGCATGAAGTTTCTTCAACCTACACTCCTCAACAAAATGGTGTAGTTGAGAGAAAGAACCGGACTTTAATCACTCTTGCAAGAACAATGTTAGATGAGTACAATACTCCGGAAAAGTTTTGGGCCGAGGCAATCAACACCGCATGCTATGCTTCAAATCGCCTCTTCCTCCAAAAGTTTCTTGGCAAGACCCCCTATGAGTTGCTTAATGGGAAGAAGCCGGACGTCTCATTCTTCCGGGTGTTTGGTTGCAAATGCTACATCTACAAGAAGCGTCAACACCTAGGGAAGTTTCAAAGACGTTGTGATATTGGTTTTCTTGTTGGTTACTCATCAAAATCCAAAGCATATAGAGTATTTAACCATACCACCGGGTTGGTTGAAGAAACATATGATGTGGAATTTGATGAATCTAACGGCTCCCAAGGAGCAATTGAGAATTGTGATGATGTAGGTGATGAACCCTTGAGGGAGGCCATGAAGAACATGCCCGTGGGAGACATCAAGCCAAAAGATGATGAAGACGATGTGCAAATCATTGATCCACCATCTTCATCACATGTGCCTCAAGATGACGATAAGAATGAGAGAGTTGAAAATGAGGATACCTATGTCTCTCATGAACAAGCCGAGGCACAAGCACAAGATGTTGATGCTCCCCATCCACCTCCTCAAGTGGTTGATAGAAGAAACTCACCTCTACTTCAAGCTCATCCACAAGAACTCATCATAGGGAGTCCTACAAAGGGAGTAATGACTCGATCTCAAAAGCTAGCTTCTTTCGTTGAACATCACTCTTTTGTCTCTTGTGTTGAACCTAAGAATGTAGAAGAAGCTCTTCAAGATCCGGATTGGGTGAATGCCATGCATGAAGAATTGAACAACTTCACCCGCAACCAAGTGTGGACACTTGAAGAGCATCCTAAAGGTGCAAGAGTCATTGGAACCAAGTGGGTGTTCCGAAACAAGCAAGATGACCAAGGCATAGTAGTGAGGAACAAGGCAAGACTAGTTGCAAAGGGATTCTCTCAAGTTGAAGGCCTTGATTTTGGAGAGACCTTTGCACCCGTTGCAAGACTTGAAGCTATTCGTATCCTCCTTGCATATGCATCACATCATGATATGAAATTATATCAAATGGATGTGAAAAGTGCATTCTTAAATGGCTTTATTAATGAACTAGTCTATGTCAATCAACCTCCCGGGTTTGAAGACCCTAGATATCCTAATCATGTTTATAGGTTGTCCAAGGCGCTATATGGGCTCAAGCAAGCCCCTAGAGCGTGGTATGAGCGCCTCCGGGACTTCCTCATTGAGAAGGGCTTCACCATCGGGAAGGTCGACACCACACTATTCACCAAGAAGCTTAATGGGGAGATCTTCATTTGTCAAGTATATGTTGATGATATCATCTTCGGGTCAACAAATGAAGATTATTGCAAGGAGTTTGGTGAATTGATGTCGAAGGAGTTCGAAATGTCAATGATTGGTGAGCTCACATTCTTCCTTGGTTTTCAAGTCAAGCAAATGAGAGAAGGGATTTTCATCTCTCAAGAAAAGTATACCAAGGATCTTCTCAAAAGATTCAAGATGGAAGAATGCAAGCCAATCAAGACCCCAATGCCATCAAATGGACATCTCGACCTAGATGAGGGAGGTAAACCGGTTGATCAAACTCTCTACCGTTCTATGATTGGTAGCTTGTTGTACCTTACCGCATCTAGGCCCGATATCATGTTTAGTGTGTGCATGTGTGCTCGCTTTCAAGCGTGCCCTAAAGAACCTCACTTAAGTGCCGTAAAAAGAATCCTAAGATATCTTAAGCACACCCCAAGTATTGGTTTATGGTATCCCAAAGGAGCTAGATTCCAACTAGTTGGCTATTCCGACTCGGATTATGCCGGTTGCAAAATTGATAGAAAAAGCACATCCGGAGGGTGCCATTTGCTTGGGAGATCACTAGTATCTTGGTCATCTAAAAAGCAAAATAGTGTGGCTTTGTCCACCGCCGAGGCGGAATACATTGCCGCGGGGGCTTGTTGTGCACAAATCTTATATATGAAACAAACCCTTCTAGACTATGGAGTTGTTCTTGAAAAGGTGCCACTTTTATGTGACAATGAAAGTGCCGTTAAAATTGCTAACAATCCGGTACAACACTCTCGCACCAAGCACATTGATATCCGCCATCACTTTCTAAGAGATCACGTTGCTAAAAATGACATATCACTAGAAGGTGTACGAAGTGAAAATCAATTAGCGGATATCTTCACTAAACCTTTGGACGAGGCTACCTTTTGTAGACTAAGAAGTGAACTAAATGTGCTTGATTCAAGTAACTTTAAAAAATAAGCGCGTGTTGTCCCTTGCATTGCATTGTATCATATGTCACGTTTAGTTTATCGCAAGGCATTTAGGGCTTGGCTAACACGGTTACGATAACCCTCCTTCGGAGGAGTGAAGAAGCCTAACCGTGGATCAAACTTGACAAGCAACCTAGCTTTACTTTCTTGTATTGCATTGCATATGCAAGGTTGTTTGTTTGTCGTTCTTTTTCGGTTTAGCTTTGAGCAACCTCTGTGTTCGTCCATGAATAGAGAGAGCATTTGACGCTCCTAAAGGTCCAAAAACTCTATTGCATGGCCATACGTTGCTCCTCGGGTGTTTATTGCCTATTTTCGTAAAAATAATACTAGCCTAAGGCAAAATATTTTAAAAATTTGAGGGTTTGAGTGAGGTCACTCATATCGGGTTCCAATTGGTGTTTATTTGTGTCTCTTTGAATTGGAACTTGATTGGGAGAAGTCGCGTCGGAGTTCGGAACGAAGAATGGCGAAAAACAGCGACCGGACGCTGCACCGGACGCAGTGTTGCTTCACCACCGCGTCCGGTCCCGGCGTCCACCAGCGCGTCCGGTCATCCAGAAGACAAAATCCAGATCTAGGCACCGGACGCTGCACCGGACGCGCCTCTGACCACCACCGCGTCCGGTCCCGGCTACCACCACCGCGTCCGGTGCTCCGCGATGAAATCCCGAGCACTCAGCCATCGGACTCTGACCGCGTCCGGTCAGTCCACACCGGACGCGTCCGGTCACTCCAGGCGCTTACTGGAGTGTCACCGGACGCTGCACCACCGCGTCCGGTGATTTTGACCACCGCGTCCGGTGCTACCGAAACGAGCGGATCTCAGCCCTCATAAAACCGTTTCGTCTTCGTGTCTTTCTTTTCCTCACCGTACGAATCTGCCGCCGCCGTGCTCTCTCGCCGACCCGCCGTGACCGAACCCGCCGGAGCCACCGCGCACCTGCCTTCTTCCTCCTCTCCGGCGGCTCCCATCGCGCTGCGCCGCTCAGCTCGCCCCCTGCTCGCTCTTCCCTGCCGCGCCGCGCCCAGCTCGCCCCCTGCTCGCAAGCCCGCGCCACCACCGTGCGCCGCCGCATATCCGCCGCTGTCCACCTCGCCGCCGGTGTGCCAACCACAGCTGTGGTCTCCTCCAGCGCCGCAGCTCTCCCCCGTGCGCCCGGGCACCTCGATTCCTCGTTTTTGGCCGCGAGTTTCACCTAGGGTTTACCCCTAAACCCTAGATTAGGGTTTGGTAACCCTAACTCAAGGTAACGGCTCGACTCGATTCCGTTCTCGATTCAAGTCCTTTCAATTCTCTTGTTAGGGCTTGCCGTTGACCATAACCTTTCATTGCTATCTCGATTGGTCGTTTCAGTGCTCGATCGCCGATCTCGGGGGTTCTCGCAAACTAGATCACCTCGTCCCTTCACCGTCGTCTCGTCGATCCGAGGTAGCTTAGCGTCGCTTCACTTCGTATCTCACGTGCTTGCTATCTAGGGTTTCGTATCTTTAGATATATATATATGCTTATTGTATATCTCTCTATTCCATACGTGCAGCGAGTCAGTCGGTGTGCCGAGTCAGATCTGTTTGCTTAATCCGAGGCCAAGCCTGCGGATACGGATTGAGGCCAAGCCTCTCGAGTGTCAGTTCATCATCTCACAGAGGTTTTTAGGCAGGCAGTCAGCATGGTGCGTTGCAAGAACGCCGGTGGTGCTCCTGGTGACGGGGACAACAGTCCTCCCCGTCGTGATGAGATTGCGCGTGGTAAGCGCATCAAGATGATGGCCAGAAAGAAGAAGAGGACACTTTCAGATGCAGAGATCGCTCAGGCCGTGGCAGACACCGTAGAGCAGGCAGAGAGAGGTGGCAGACGCAGTGGGTTACACATAGGCGAGCGTCGCTTTCATCTTGAAGGTCGACAGCTCGGCACTGAGGCCACAGAGGGCACCGAGGCTACAGCACCTTCAGAGCAGATGTCAGTTGATCCTCCCTCAGAGCAGACACAGGCTACAGAGACTACACCCGCTACTGAGTCTACCCAGGCCACTGAGGCTCCACAGGCCACTGAGGATACAGAGGAGCAGGCAGCTCAGTCTCCACCACGTCGCCGCTCCACACGTGCTCGTTCACAGGTGACACCGAGGCCAGAGGGCCCGCGTCGTGGAGCACGACCTCCTCCCCGAGTCAGAGGGTCACCCCCGGTCGAGCACTTAGACCTGAGGGGTGCTTCAGCACGTCAGGTGAAGAGTCTGCGGTTCGTGGAGGTCAGCCGATGGTTTCCACCTGTCAGAGATCCCAGAGCTTCAGAGGGTTTCTATACCCCACTTCAGGAGGACTTCTACAGGGCTCTAGTTGACAGTGGCATAGCTTTCAGACCTCAGAGGGTGTGTCGACTAGAGGCATTGGTTGATGTTGTGGGAGAGCAGCTCCGTCCTCACCTGTCCTATCTGCCTGGCTTATCAGATCTACTTGGACGGACAGGTGCTTACTGCGGCACATGGGTCAGGGAGTTCTACGCTTCTCTATGGATTGATCCTGCCCATGAGTTCATTCATTTTGCATTCAGAGGCCGCGACCACAGACTCTACAGCTCCAGAGCCCGAGAGATTCTCAGACTACCTGCTTCTGACACGAGGATCCACCAGTTGTGCTATGGTCAGACTCCACCTCCCAGACGCCCTCACGGCGGTTCAGTGCCACCCACCGACCGGTTCGACCCTGCTTTCGCGAGCCTTTTGGCGAAGGGTCACGTCGTACACCTGCCAGCCTGACACCTCTAGCCCGAGTTCTGGATGCTATACTCAGACGCACCTTACTGCCCAGACTTGGCTACAGAGAGGGACTGACGAGGATGCAGCTTTGGGTTGTTCACCACCTCGTGACACAGCGTCAGTTTGATATCTGGGATCTTATTCTCAGTGAGATGGAGGACACCATTGCTGAGGGGTTCAAGGATAACCGTCAGCTTCCTTATGCCCACTGGATTTGCTTCATTATCAGATCCGCTATCCAGATGCCACCAGAGATCAGGGCAGAGATTGCCAACACTACTACAGCATTCCCTGACTATGATATCAGACAACTTTGGGCTTCTATCACTAGAGATCAGGCTCCAGCACCAGGACAGCGTGAGCGCCCAGAGGTTCCTGAGACAGCAGCTGAGCAGGACGCAAGAGTTGACGAGCTTGTCGAGGCAGAGCTCGCAGACCTTGAGGCTCAGACTGCTGAGATACCTGAGGATGTCACTTCCGACAGCACTGATGAGGACTATCAGCCCATCCCCAGGTACCGGTCTCCTCGGTCTCACGACCACGAGGCCGGTGGATCTGGCTCAGCCTCCCGCTCAGACCCAGCCATGGTGGCTATCCTTGAGAGGCTTACCCAGGCTCAGGAGCAGCAGCAGCAGCAGATACAGCGCCAGGCACAGGATACAGCTGCAGCACTAGCACAGATACAGGCTCGCCAGGACGAGTTTCAGAGACAGCAGCTAGAGATCCAGAGGCAGCAGGTTGAGATGCAGCGACAGAGTCAGCAGCAGTACATGGATCTTCTGCGGCATCTCATCACAGTTGGGGTTCCTCCGCCTGCATCTATCATGGCTCCGGCTTTGCATTCCAGCGGTCCATCTAGTCAGGGACAGCCGAGCTTTCAGTTTACATCTCCACAGCAGCAGGTTCCCCAGTCTTTTCAGTCCCCGAGCTTCACTCCTATCCATACGGGGTTCACACCGTCAGACCAGCCTCGCCCGCATCTCCTGACAGGCACACCTATCGGTGATTTCAGTGCTACTTACAGCGAGCTGACTGGTCAGCCGACACCCTCACACACGACTACCTTTCACTCTTCGTCAGGGTTGTCAGCTTCCGAGGCAGTCGTTCCACCAGTGACAGGGACCGGGACTACAGAGACCCTCCCGTCTTCAGTTGCCTCGACAGACCCCCCAGCTACTGGCGCACTTCAGGCTCAGGTCACTCAGACAGATCCACTTGTTGCTACACAGTCAGCGCCTGTTCCTGCTCCGACCCAGACCGCTTCGCAGCCACGAGCTTCTTCAGAGGGTCAGCCAGATAGCTCAGACTCCGAGGGCGATTCGCTTCACTTCGTGATCACTCCGCGCACCTCGGCACCCGACACGACTCCGTCTGTCCCCCCGTCAGATTAGATTAGTTTTTTTGGCGCTTGATGCCAAAGGGGGAGAGAGAGTAGTTTCAGGGGGAGTTTGTTAGTGGGTTTTCGTTTTTCGTGTGCTACATTCATGCATATCATGTTTATTTTCAGCATTGCATTCGTGTGACATTGTCGTCGAGTCGTAAAACTTTGAGTCTTAATGTCTTATTCGTCACTGTGATTAATATATGTCACCGTTCTAGCTATAGCTCTAAGGTTGTGCTTCCGTGCCTTACTCCGATTACTTATGAGCTATATCCTTTGTGTACTAACGCTTTATGTCTTATCTTATGAAGTACACTCTTTTGGCTTGGAGCGCATAAGCATTTTCTAACCCCTTATGCTTATTGTCTTTTGCTTATGTGAACCAAGCATGCTCGAAAACCTTCACTCTAATCCTCTGAAACTTAGTGTTGTCATCAATCACCAAAAAGGGGGAGATTGAAAGCATCTAGGCCCCAAGGTTTGGTTTCGGTAATTAATGACAACACTTTATTACCATGACTAACGTGTGTTTTGCAGAAACTTGGTAAGTTAGGTCATGGAGGTGATAACTGCTTTGAGCACTGTGGTATTCGTGTCCCTTGATGGAAATCGTTTCGGTTTTCAAAAGAGTGACGTCAAGTTTAAGGACGGTTAGTTCCGGATGACGAAGTGTTGAGACACATTCGGAATAGTCGTTAGGATCTTCGTTTTTCTCTTTTGGCCGTACTATAAAGGGGGGCATGAATGGGTGGCTTGACCTAGGCGAGTTCTATGTTTAGGTGTGGTGCACACTTGTTAAACTTGGCGCTAGGCAACCCTAGAATAGCTCAAAGTTCAGTTAGAAGCAACTTGGTTGAAGTTGCGACGCGTTTCGACGAGTTTCGGGCTGTTTTCCAGGCACCGGACGCGGTCTTCGGGAGCACCGGACGCGTCCGGTCTGTACTTAACCGCGCTAGGGTTTGGACCCTGACCACCGGACGCGGTCCTCGCTTGGACCGGACGCAGTGGTCAGTGGCTGACACGTGTCACTCCTGGAGAACACCCGTCGGACGCGATACTGGACTTGATCGGCGAGTCCGGTGCGAGTCCAGTAAGGTCCTGTGAGGACCGGACGCGTCCGGTCTTCAGGCATCGGACGCGGCCTCGCGTCCGGTGCAAGTACAGTAAGCGCCCTTGCACGTCGGACGCGTCCGGTCACCCCTGACCAGCGCGTCCGGTGGTTCGTTTTCAAAATCGCGTTTTGACCGTTACGGGGGACCGGCGCGTCCGGTGTGTTGCACCGGCGCGTCCGGTGACCCCGTGTCAGAAAGTAACGGTTCGTTTTCTTTGAGGGGTGTATAAATACAACCCCTCCACCTCTTTTAGAGGTCTCTTGCTCATTCAAACATCTGAGAAAACCCTTTAGAGTGCAAGGGAGTGCAAGAGCTCTAGTGAGGATAGAGATTTGAGAATCAAAGTTTGAGATTCCTCACTAGTGATTCGAGAGTAGCAAGTGTGCATCCACCTCCTCATTTGGGCTCGTCGTGGTCAAGTGAGAGTTCTAGCTTGTTACTCTTGGTGATCGCCATCACCTAGACGGCTTGGTGGTGATTGGGAGTTTGGTGATCATCCGGCGGAGCTTGTGGATGACCCAACTCAAGTTGTGAGCGGTTTTGGGTGATTCGCCGCGACGGAGTGTCGAAGAATCAACCCGTAGAGAGCACTTGATCCTTGCGCGGATCAAGGGGGAGCGACACCCTTGCGCGGGTGCTCCAACGAGGACTAGTGGGGAGTGGCGACTCTCCGATACCTCGGAAAAACATCGCCGTGTTCCTTGCCCCTTTACATTCAAGCAATTACTCTCTCGTATTTACTTTCATTGCTTGTTTTACATTCCTAGAATTGCCATGCTAGACTAGGATTGGAAACTAGGGTGCAAAACTTTTTAACGGTAGACTCTCTAGGAACACAAGTAGGCACTAGGGGTGAATTCCGGCTTGTAGGATTTAATTCTTGCAATTAATTTTTAGAAAAGCCCAATTCACCCCCCCTCTTGGGCATCTTGATCCTTTCAGAGACAGTCTAATACAGTTAGGGATGAAAACGGACGGAAAAACACTATTTCTACTTCCGTTTCTATATTTTTTGGTGAAAACGGGAGCGGGTTTGGAAAATGCAGGTTTGAAAACGGAATCGAAATATGTGGACATACGGAAACGGACAAATACGGATGGAGAGCCGGAAAATTAAATTAAGATCATATAATCTAATATTCTCAAAGTATACATATATAAAGTCAATGTAATAATATATACAAAGTTTAATATTCATTTACATGCTATGTACATGAACATAACATGCATATTTGGTGATTCGTAGTTATATTAACATAACATAAGGACATGTAATTATTGAACATGTTGAGCATAGATTGAAAACGGGATAAATACGGGTTTATTCCGTATTAAAACGGGATTACTCGGAAATGAATAGAAAACACCATTTTCTACTTCTGCAAATACGAAAACGGGATCTCGTAAATACGGAAACAGACGGAAAAATGTAGAAAACGGAACGGGACGGTACGGGAAAAATTCCGTCCGTTTTCATCCCTAAATACAGTTGGGCCTTACGGGTACGTTTGAGCAGGGTGCTAGCATATTGGACCTATTCCTTATTATATTTGTTTGTTTTTTGGGCTTATTGTCACCTGGTGTAAGGTCCAAATGGCTAGAGGGGGGGTGAATAGCCTATTTAAAATTCTACAAGCTTCACTAAACAATCACGTTAGTATAAAAGATGGCTAAGCTAATTCTAGCACTAGCTTAACTATACTATGCAAGCCACCTATACAATACTAGTGAAGCAAGGGTATGATCTCTAATACACATCAACAAGACTAAGTCACTAAGCTACTTACTCCTATGTGATAAAAGCTACACTAAACAAACTACACTAGGAATAGTACAAGAAAGTAAAGAGCAAGTGACTTGATTCTTATACCAACGATGTAGAGAAGTAATGCACTTGAAGAATCAATCACAATAATCAACCACAAGAGAAATCCTCGGCAAAGAGATGACACAAGATTTTTTACCGAGGTTCACTTGCTTCCCGGCAAGCTACTCCTCGTTGTGGCGATGCACCCACTTGTCGGTTCGCGAGCTAATCGACTATCAAGAGTCGAGCCCTCGGCGGGCGCCGCACAACCGCACACAAGATGGGGATCCTCCAAGCCACGAGCTCCACTAGAGTATCCAATTTGCGAACTCCCGCGGGGAAGGATCAAGAACCCCTTACAACACTTGGTGAGGGCTCCAACAATCTCCAATTGCGAGCTCAATCACCTCCGCTGCTCCAAGCCGTCTACCGTGTCGGGAAACACGGAAGAGTAACAAGAAGTCCGCAGCAACTCGAAGATCAAGTGCCTCTAGAATGCAACTCTCAAGCAATGCACTTGAATCTCACTCAATCTCGCTCAAGATGTGCAACTATGCAAAGAGATGAGTGGAGGGGTTGTTCTCTAGCTCAAAGGATGTCTCTAGGTCTCAAAATGTGCAAGAGTTACCCTCAAACCCCGGCCAACGTCTATTTATAGCGAAGGGGTACGCAGCTAGCCGTTACCGGACGACGCAGTTTAAATCGTGCTGACCGGACGCTCCGGTCAGGGTGACCGGACGCGTCCGGTCACTACACGATAGCAAGAAACAGTGCGCGTCAGAACTAGCCGTTGCCGTGACCGGACGCACTCAACCGTTTGACCGGACGCGACAGTGCCAGCGTCCGGTCGCGTTCCAGTAAGCTCCCGTCGAGACCGGACACGTCCGATCGCACGTGACCGGACGCGCCACGCGTCCGATCGGCACTCCGCTGCTCTCTGCCCCTCTGGACGTCTGACCGGACGCTCCGGTTCCGTGAGGGACCGGACGCGCCGGTCGCGTGCTCTACTTCTACGCTCAGGTGTCACAACCCTAGTGCCCGCGCCACGTTGAACTGACCGGACGCGTCCGGTCAAACCGTAACCGCGTCCGGTGCAGCGTCCGATCGCCGTTTTTCAGTGAAAAACAATTTGAACTTTCGCCACCTATTCTAGACTCCGGCGCAATAGAAAATAGGTATTTCATTTCCTCGAAAACGCCTGAATCCCGCGCTCGCACGCTCGGTGGGAGGGAGAGCGAACCCCAAACCCCTTACTACCGCTTAAACACCACTGCCTTCGCAAATGTGCCAACACCACCAAGTGTACACCATCAATGTGCATATGTGTTAGCATTTCACAAACAATTTTCAAGGCGTTATGTTAGCTCTCAACTAGATCCTAATGCATATGCTCAAGACATTGATCTAGTGGCACTTGATTCCCGAGCTAACCGTGATTGCCCCTCTTGATAGTTGGCTATGTATCCTAAACCAGATCAATCACTTCTCTACTCATCTTAGACCGGCAAAAGGAAAATCCTATGGTTATACCTTTGCCTTGCGCTCTTAGATCCTTCTCTTCCACTTGATCATCATGTCCATCATATTATGTGCGTCTCCACCATGATCTTGCTCATCATTTCATGCACCAAATCATGTGGTCTTGTGGCCATCTCTCCATGCCATTTCCACCTCCATCACATGTTGCTTATGCCTAGCTTAATCACACTTGATACAATAGTATTAGCAACTTGGTGTCATTAATTACCAAAACCAAACTTGGGCTTTCACCTGGTCATACACTTGGCACTTGAAAATGCCCCTTCAAAGAGTAGTCTATCACGGATAATCGGACTTCACTGGTAAGTTACAGGTTACATATAAGACCTTTTGCTCAAAAATAAAATCTAAGACTTTGAAGAAAAGCTCATTAGAATAATATACTGCTGTCAACTTCATCTTGTATTGTACTAGTCTGGTAGGTATTGGAAGCTCCAAATGCAGGGATAATTCCTTGAGCATATCTTAAATTCTTTCTGCACTAACATCATCTCAGATTCTGGAGCATTCGTCATGTAAAACTTATTTGAAGACATCAAGAGGGCACCGAGTATTTCAACATGTCAATAACTGTAGTGGGTGACTGAATTTTGTGCCTCTTTTTCTTTTCTTCATCTAATATTTCGTTTGGCAAAGCTCTTGCCGCTCTTTCAAAAAAAAAAAAAACTGTAGTGCCTAGGGAAAACAAACCTACTGCAGCCGGAAATTCCCTGCATCCATTCCAGGAGTTCAGTGAGCAGGATTTTAATTCCTTTGGCGAAGGCACTCCTGCAAGAATATATTCTGTCAGCTGTAAGTGATGTTAAGCACTTAGCAGGCGCATCAGGCAGGCTTGTCCCATTGAATGGTCCTTGTTTAAAATTCAATGGTTTCTAAGACTACCCGCACTCATGGACCTCTATATTCATCCTCTATACGTCCTAGTCAGCAAGATTCTCTTCTCTATACTCAATTCTTCCGCACTCATCCATCCTCTATATCATTCTCTATCCACTCTATCCACTGTGAGACTCATTTGTCACTTTATCTAAATATATCCATGTGTGATCTAGTTTGTAAGGATTTATTGAGACGAATTTAATGGTGCAATCGAAATTTAATTTGGATTTTTGGTTTGTAAGTTATAACATTTTTTTCCTTTGTTTAGCTAGTGGGGCCCGCCACTATAGAGTATAGAGTAAGCACTGTACTACTCTAAATATAGAGTGAGAGAAATGATAGAGTATCGTTTTAGAGTACCCAGTGCAGCAGTTTTTACTCTATATTCATACTCTAAAGCTTTAGAGTATCGTTTTAGAGTACACACTGCGGTTAGTCTAAACACCCTGGGAGTACAGTTTTTCTTTTTACAATATTGCGGATTAATCTTCACAAGTGACCTGACTACATAGCAATGGCTTGAAAAACTATTATTATTCATTAACTTTGCCAATGTTGCCATGCATGATGGTAGCAGAATTCCGAGAACACAACATTTATGCCAATGAAGGCTCTGTAGTCCTTTCAGGCTTCGTCAGTAATGATGAGAATTGATGTTGCCATTCTTCCACTCAGACTTGTGATGAGAAGCAAAGTTGCCAAGAGCCGAGGGCCTTCGTTTCATTTTTACCACCCCGAATGCTGGATTTTTACTTCAACCAAAATATGCAAAGTGAATACACTGAGAATTATTTCTCCACAGACAAACATCTATATATCTATGACAGTATTTCACAAGATAAATCTAATGCCATTATTCTGAAAAGGGTTTCTAGACATTATAACTTCAAAAAAATGTAAGTGGAAGCTTTTCAAGACTCTAATCCCTTGGTAAAATGAGATAATTAAAATTCTATTCGTAAGTGTAAGAACATTATAAAAGTCAGCATGAGTTGGGCACTATCCTTTTCATTTGCTACATGGATTCAGCTTTAAAAGTGTAATGGTCCTTGTCATTCAGTACTGTCAAGAGTTCATGACTAGCACCCCAGTAAATAACTGCGTCATCATTTGCCACATTACAGTAGAAACAAGATATAGATAACAAATTAGCTTTTTCTAAGGATAAGTGTCTTATAATTTTCTGATACATTGCTTACAGATGACCATGCTTCTTTGATAAACAGAGGCAATCAGTTGCTGTACATTCCAGTACAGAATGAGTACAGCAGTGTATTAACTTAAGATCAGCTACGACTCCAGAGCATTCAAGTTCACGAAACCAGGCTTGCTGCTTCTTGCGGAATGCTAGGGTAGACATATGTGCTGGTAGAGGCAGTCTTTTGGGGCGTTCAAGAACTCTGCTGATCGAACTGGCAGCATAGTTAATCTGTGATGGAACAAACGAGCTGTTAGATGTCAGGATGATGTTCTATAAACATAGCCAAATCAAAGGTTTTTCCATTTCACTCTTTATGATTAGGAGATAACCTGCATGCTTGATGTATTCAAGTAACCATAATAACATATGTGTAGTACTAGAGTGGATATAATCATTAATTAGAATAAAGGAAAAATGTAAGGATGACATTCATCTATAGGCATTATTGACTGACATGACTAATCTACAAGCACAATTGAGTATTCGACGTAAAAGTGGATCATATTCAGTTCAACTGGTAAGTTCAGATAAACTCATGGATATGCATGGCTTCATATCTACCATATGAACACCCACCAAATATAAATTGATAAAACATGAACAGTGAATAGGAACAGAGTCCAGAGGTAAGTCCTCAAAGAAAATGTTCCCTAGTACTTCTATTTAGGAGATCAATGTATCAAATTTCGGAGGAAATCAATAGGGCACTTAAGTTACAGTGTGGTACATGTAGTCCAATACACATTTAGCAGTTTTCAAAGATTAACAATCCACCGCAGTAATAATTCATCTAAGGTAAGTAAAGGTTCAGAATAGATCAATACAACAACAACAACAACAACAACATAGCCTTTTGTCCCAAGCAAGTTGGGGTAGGCTAGAGATGAAACCCAAAAGAGACGAGGAACAGGAAGACACAAAAAAGGACAAAAAGGGAGATAAAAGGAGGTCACGGTTCCGGCACTCAGAATAGATCAATGATCTCAGAATAGAACTGTTCATATTTTTCAGAATGTTATCCAAATTGAATACACAGTGATTCTGAGTTTCCTGGATGACACAGAAGCCTTGCGAGATTAGTAAAGTTACGAAAAGATAAATGCGAATCATATGAAGAAAAATTCTCTGATGAATAACTTTCAGAAAAAAATAACATATATCTCATATTAGACCTCAAATTGGTTGCCTCATCATATTTTTGCAATCTAGAAAAGAAATCTCCACCCAACAAACAAATTCCCGGAATTAACCTAGCCTGTACTTGTTATAAACCCCAAACGTTAAAGATGTGACCATAAACTGATGATGTGAAAGCACAGTGAATCTGGGGAGTAATGATAAATCCATTGTAGAATTCAGAACTCAGAATACCAGAGCTTCTATTGTCACTGCAAATCCGTAACAAGAACAAAGTGATGCTAGCATGCCACTCTATTATCGCCTAGATTTGTCCAATGCACCCTAGCACGCTCGCCCCCTTTCCCAACAATCTAATCCAGCGAAGATGACAAAATTCAGCACATATCCTAACTTGCCAGCAAGGAGATTACCGAGGACGCCGCAGCGTTCACCAGCGACCGCGCCACCGTCACCGCACAGAACCTGAGAAGCAGCAGGGCAGGTATGAACGAGAGTTGAGGCTGGGAAAATTGGGGAAAAGAAGGAACTCTGAGGAAATCCAGCATCCACGGAACGCGGGAGGGGAAGCACTGACATTCCGCGGCCGCCGGAGAGGGCTTGGTCGGCGGGGTCCGTCCACTCGTCGAAGCTGCGGGAGGGAAGGGGAGGGAGCGAGCGTCAGAGCACACGGACACAGGATCTCGGCGGCGAGCGAGCGAGAGAGACAGAGATGGGGGAGCTGGCTGGGGGTCGTGTGTCTCTTACATCCAGCCGTAGCGGCGGTCGAAGACTAGGCGGCGCGGGCGGCGGCGGAGGGGCGGAACCAGCGAATCGGTGGATGACAGAGGCGCCGCCATGGCTGGCGTCGACGCCGACGCCGTCAGGACTCGCTCAGGGTCGCGTCGCAGCGGCTCTTGTTGGCACAGTTCCAGCAGGATGCAGTTCAACAAGACAATATTGGAAGCCTGCCGACCACGTTTTGTGCATATTTCGGCTGCGTTTACTTCGCGAAAAGAATTTTTTCCCTGTCACGTCGGATACGTCGGAACGATGTTAGGAGAAGTATTTTATACTAATAAAAAAATAAATTACAGAACTCGTCAGAAAACTGCGAGACGAATCTAATAATACTGATTAATCTGTCATTAGCATACGATGGTATTGTAGCACTTAAGGTTTTTTATGGACTAATTAGGCTTAAAAGATTCGTTTCGCGATTTTTTCGAGAACTGTACAATTAGTTTTTTTCATCTACGTTTAGTAGTATATATATGTGTCAAACATTCGATGTGATAGGTGGAGGCAAAAAAAAAACCCTTCATGTTCTTTCCATCTTGGGCCATGTTTAGATTGAAAAAAATTTCAACCCGATGAATAGTACCACTTTCGTTTTATTTGGCAAATATTGTCCAATCGTGGACCAACTAGGCTCAAAAGATTCATCTTGTGATTTCCAACTAAACTGTGTAATTGGTTATTTTTTTACCTACATGTAATACTCCATACAAGCAGCTAAAAATTGATGTGATGAAATTGATGTGATGGAGAGAGAGTGAAAAAACTTGGAATTTTAAGAGAAACTAAACACGGCCTTGTTTGTTTGTTTGTTTGTTTGTTTTTTTCACAGATTTTTATGGTTTGTTGCATTTATTGTTCTCTGCAACCTGTTGTTGCTTAGTGGATCTTGAAAACGCATAGCAGACGTAAACAAGTTTGTTATATTGCAAATTAGGTAAAAGACAACATTATACGAGCACGGAAAAAACATAGAAGGAGATGAAGAATAATAACACACATAACACCCAAAGGAATGTCGGGTACTCTTCTTCAGTTTAAGCCAACAACAACCTCTGCGTGGCGTTGCGCTGACGTCACTGTTCTGGCTCAGGTACGGATCATCCCGGATTGCCTCGTGCCATAAACCAAACATGCTGTTGCCTGAATCATTGTTTGACTCTTCTTAGTGAAGAAAAACAAAGAAAATAAATTTGCTTATTTTTGAGAAAAGAAAATAAATTTGCTTGTGCTGGGCTATTTTTTCATGGAAGCTAGTTCAGTGTTTGCAGGCCCACTGAAACATGAGCCCTGCATAGGCCCATGCTAATATTGCTGGGCCTTACTGGGTACGTTTAAGCAGGCTGAATTATAACGGGCAAGGTAGGAAATTAGACCTATTCCTTATTATTTTTGTTTGTTTTTCTGTCATCTGGTCATCTACTTGGCATTTGAAAATACCCTTCAAAGGTTGATCAAAAAGAAATAAAGAAAATGCCCTTCAAAGAGTTTTCTGTCACAGATAATCGGACTTTGCTGATAAGTTACAGGTTACATGGAAGACCTTGAAAGAAAAGCTCATTACAAAATATACTGCTGCCGATTTCATCTTGTATTGTACTACCCTGGTAGGTATTGGAAGTTCTAAATACAGGGACGATTCCTTGAGCAGATCTTCAATCCTTTCTGCACTAACATCATCTCAGATTCTCGAGCATTCATCATATAAACTTATTTCAGGGTGCACTAACATTATCTCAGATTCTCGAGCATTCATCATATAAACTTATTTCACGGTGTGTTTAGTTGGTGAAAAGTTTTCGAGAAAATGTCATATCGGATGTTTCGTGCGATGTTGAAAGGGATTTTTTGATACTAATAAAAAAACTAATTACATATCTTGCCTGGAAACCGTGAGACGAATTTATTAAGCCTAATTAATCCGTCATTAGCACATTTATACTGTAGCACTTTAGTGTCAAATCACGGACTAATTAGACTCAAAACATTCATCTCGCGATTTTCAATTAAACTGTGCAATTAATTTTTTCTGTCTATATTTAATACTCTATGCATATGCCACAAAATTTGTTACTTTTTCATAAAAAGTTTTTGATCCAAACAAGATATCAAGAGGACGCCGAGTACAGAGTATTTGTGCAGTTAATAACTGTAGTGCCTCGGGACTCGGAAAACAAAACTACTGCAGCTGGAAATTTCCTGCATCCATTCCAGGAGTTCAGTGAGCAGGATTTTAATTCCTTTGGCGAAGGCGATGCAAGAACATATTCTGTCAGGTGTCATGTGATGGTACCAGGCGCATCAGGCTTGGTCCCATTGGATGGTCCTTGTTTAAAATTCAATGCTTTCTAAGCACCCCGAGATTATAGTTTTTCTTTTTACAATATTGCGGATTAATCTTCACAAGTGACATGAATACTTATATAGCAATGGCTTGAAAAACTATTATTGTTCATTTACCTTTGCCAATGTTGCCATGCATGGTGATAGCAGAATTCTGAGAACACAACGTCAACATTTATGCCAATGAAGGCTCTGTAGTCCTTTCAGGTTTCGTCAGTAATGATACATTACTCCTTAAACTTTCAATTCCTGCTGTCCCCCATATTACCTATCCATCTCAGCAACTTAAATATACTAGCACAGGAGGGGCACTACGTTGCGCCGGTTTAAAGAAGAGTAAAAAAAAAGCTAAGCAAAAAAAATTGAACAGTGTCTGTGGGACCCACATAAACAGTGCTGGGGCCACATAAACAGTGCCGAAGTCACATGAACATAGCCTGCTACAGTGACCAGATGGCCAAGAGACCAGGGATTCATTCCTCGTTGAAGATATCTATTATATTATGTGTCCCATAGAACCAGGACACAGTCCAGAGAAAATTGCAGACTGGGGTGTTTAGATGAAAAAAAATTAGAATTTGGCTACTGTAACACTTTCGTTTGTATTTGGTAATTAGTGTTCATAGACTAATTAGGCTCAAAAGATTCGTCTCGTAATTTACAACTAAATTGTATAATTAGTTATTTTTTATCTATATTTAATACTCTATGCATATATAAAGATTCGATGTGATGGAGAGAGTATAAAAATTTAGAATTTGGAAGAGATCTAAGGCCTTGTTTAGTTGGTAAAAGGTTAGAATTTTTCTAACTGTAGCACTTTCGTTTGTATTTGACAATTAGTGTCCAATTATAGATTAACTAGGCTCAAAAGATTCGTCTCGTGATTTATAACTAAACTATATAATCAGTTATTTTTTTATCTATATTTAATCCTTTATGCATACGTGTAAAAGTTGATGTGACGAAGACCGTGAAAAAATTTCAACTCTACCCTTGCATCTAGGGGCCTGTTTAGTCCCCGAAAATTTTTGGGAAATGTTACTGTAGCAATTTCGTTGTTATTTGACAAATATTATCCGATCATAGACTAACTAGCCTTAAAAGATTCGTCTCGTGAATTTCGTCTAAACTGTATAATTAGTTTTATTTTTTATCTATATTTAATGCTTCATGCATTTGTCTAAAGATTCGATGTGATGAGGAATCTGAAAAATTTTGTAAAATTTTTTGCAAACTAAACCGGGCCTAGAGAAGGCGTAAACAAGGCCTCGATGGATGTGTAAATCTGAATCCCAGGAATGAAATGGACAGCCACTGCGCTGCAATGCACTCGAGAGGGCCTGGCAGAGCCTATGCATGGCATGGCAGTGAATTCCATGTTGGGAACTGCGAAGAATGACCAACTGGGCATTCAGATTTCAGAGGCTGACGAACGTTTGCTTGCAGGCCCCAGAGGCACTATTTCGTCCAACTGGTCTATATACTGTTGTACTCCTTTTTTCACCAACTGGTCGTAGTGGTTGTCGAGTCTATATACTGTTGTACTCCTTCGTATGCCTTGTGCTGTGCACAAGCAGGGAATTGTTTGTGCATCAGGAGACAATCGGCAGATGTATGTGCATCAGCAGCAAAACTGTTCATCGGGAGAGCTGGTGGAACTGTTTGTGAATGTTTCATTCAAGTTTGTAGTGATTTAACATATTTCGTAAGGTATACTCCCTCCATATTCCAAGTCGTTTTAAGTCAAATATTTTAAACTTTAACTACAAATCAATTCTTTTAGGTTGAGTTTCAAAATATAAAAATGATATAAGTAGATCCATCTCGAAATGTAGTTTATAAAAGTACATATTGATTATATTCTATAAATACTTTATAGTAAAAAGTAGTGGTCAAAGTTATTTTTTTAGACCGTGTTATGCCGAAAATGACATTCTCTAGTGACATGGAGGGATCAGTATTTTCGAGTCCCGGCAGTGCTGGGCTTTCATTGGTTGGACATCTCCATCTCCTAAAGTTGATTCTCTACTCGGTGTTTAGTGATTTAGGGTGTGTTTAGTTTGCGATTTTTTTTGCTTTGACTACTGTAGCACTTTCATTTGTATTTGTCAATTAGTGTCCAATCATGGACTAATTAGATTCAAAAGATTCGTCTCGTGGTTTTCTTCCAAATTATGTAATTAGTTTTTTCATCTACATTTAATGTTTCATACATATGTCAAACATTCGATGTGACGGAGAATCTTGAAATTTTTTTGAAACTAAACATAGCCTTAACACCCTAGTACTGATTAACCCGCCTCCGCCACTCAAGAGCCACACTGTGGGGATGGAGACAGCTTCTTTTGTTTTTAAATTTCTGAATTGTACATCGATACTCTCTTTTCGATCACTGGCATTGAGCAATTGCTGAGCTCTCAATTTTCATAGTACTGTACCATACTGTGGTGATGGTACAGTGATACCATCTGAGAGCGTCAGGTGAATATGAATGAGGCTATGTTTAGTTCCTGAAAAATGCACTATGCAAAAAGAAGATTTCCCGTCACATCAAACTTGCGATACATGTATGGAGTACTAAATATAGATGAAATCAAAAACTAATTACACAGTTTAGTTTTACTTTGCGAGATGAACGTTTTGAGCCTACTTAATCAACGGTTGGACAATTATTACCAAATACAAACAAAATGCTACGGTATCGCTACAATGAATTTGGCACTCAAAATTCATTAAACTAAAAACCGCCTGAATGACTACCGTAGCTTGCACAGTACTGTATCAGAGAGTTGCTTGATCTCTCTCTTTACACACATGGTCCTGAGCTGAGGCCCTTAACTCTGATCTGATGAGTAAATAAATGTGTCTAGGGCACAGGCATAGAACATTGGCACCCAGAGCACAGAAGACTGATGAATATATATGTATAGCATGTGCTAGTTTGAATCATTTTGCGTTTTCAGGAAGCTCGCCCTCACACTCACACTCACACTCACACTCACACTCACACTCACACTCACTGACTCGCAGTGGTTGTTCTATCTCCATCTCCATGTGAAAACTGGCCTTTCCTGCAGCTGATGATGATGATGAATGCATGGCCGAATGGGTGTACTACGCCGCTGCGCTCAGATGTCTCTACATCTCTACATCTCGTTTTTTTTTGTTTGGATGATTCCTCTTGGTTCGGATGCAGTGATTTGCGATTCGCACGGCTCGTTTGTGCTGCTCTCGTCCCTCCTCCCCTCCTTTACTCCGAGACTTGAGTAGGGAGGGTTATGATGCTGCTGCGGACGATTCCACCGCACTGGAACTGCTGCAAACACTACTAGTACGTACCATAGCATGTGGCCGTTAATGGGGTGTTGTGCTGCCTTTTTGTTGCTCGACTGTTCTGAGAAACAAGACACAGACAGTACGTACTACGAGTACACACCCACAGGAAAGGTAGGGCAGTGAATCGGATTCATTCGGTAACTCTTTTGAAACCTGTTCTGTTCATTTGCCGTCCTTAAGATTCTACTTTTGATTCAAATTTTCACTGAATTAGTACATCCTTAAGATTACTAGAACAGCTAGACTCGCTTAGTTTTAGATCTTCTTTGGAACGCAGGATTTCCGTGACTTACATACAGTATGATGGGATCGGAGTGCCTTACCACTTGAAATCCTGCATGATTAGTACAAACCTGCATTTTGGATGTGCTATTGGAAATATCCATCTTTTTTTTTTGGCGGGAGGCGTTTACTGAAAGACAGAATATGTGAGGGATAGACTCGATGTTCATTGGTCTTCACAAAATTTACTTACGACGTGATAAAAGAAGAATGATGATTTCTTTTTGATTGACGTGTAAGGCAGTTGTACATTTGATGTGTAACGTTTTTTCTGCAATCAGTCGTGTTGTTCGATGCATTGCCATATAATTTCAAGATGATTTAATAGGAAAATCCCTAACGATTGTTTGGCCCTATTTGGTTTTGAGAGCTGTGGTCCAAACATCACGATCCTAGTTCAAACTCCGTGGTACATGGCTTGAGGCGGTGAAAAGAATCGCAGCAGCCGGAATGCGTTTGGCGCAATTATCGCGTTCTAGCACCGCGAGTCCGCTTTTAAGCGGTTCCAAACAGGCCTTTTCAGATACATTTATTAAGTAATGTGCTTGACAGAACGGTTGTTGTTGGTTGTGCCACTGGAATCTACTCCCTCCGTCGTAGAAAGAGTGACGTTCTGGCGTTTGACCCTTGTCCCATAGAAAGTGCCGTTTTAGGCAAGGGGCCCACCTGCCGCACTCCTTCAGCCTCCGCGAGAGCCCCATTCATTCACTCACTCCCTCCCACCTCATCATTTTCGCACCTACATCATCCAACAGAGACACGGCTGGAACGACGCCTCTAGGACGCGTCCGCGATGGTGCCTCCACGGCCCACTCGCCGTCCATCCCGATCTGACCAACCCCGAAGCAGAGGTGGATCTGGCAACTAGCGCCGAAGCGCAGCAGGCTGGCACTGGGCAGAGCACCTCCCCACCACACCCGTCTTCTCCGTCGGTGCCTCCTCTTCTCTTCCGCCAGAGCCGCACCTGTCCAGACCCCTTCGTGGCAGGAGTCGCTGGATCCGTTGCACCCGTCTTCTCCGTCGGTGCCTCCTCTTCTCCTCCGTCAGAGCTGCGCCTGTCCCCACCCCAGCCAGGATACAGAGCTAGAGTCGCTGGATCCGACCTCGTCACAACCCCTCCGCCGGAGCTGGATTCACTGGATGACTGGATTCGGCTAGGCTCTGCTGGAGTCGCGCCCGTCCTGACCCCTCCGCGGCAGGAGCCACTGGATCTGGCTAGGGCGAGACTGTGTCTGGCGCGCGGGTAGGCACCGACGGTCCGACGGGGAGGAAGAGAAGGAGAGAGGATGTAGGGGTATTGTAGTCTTTTGCCTGGCTCGTTGGTTTTTGTGTCTGTTCCCAGAACATCACTTTTTTTGAGACGGAAGGAGTATGCCGACGATAGTGACCTCTGTTATTTGCCAAGATTGGGCTCTTCGCTTGTAGCTATGCCACCTCGAATCGATGACAGCTTGAGGGAGAGGTGCAAGCTACTAGGGGAAGGGAGGCGAGGCTGGTGAGGAAGGGTGGCCAGCGGTGAAATAGGATGTGAAGAGAGAGATGCTTGATGACGATGAAGTAGACAACAAAATGAAATAGAATAGAATAAATTGACCTACTTACAGGTAGGGTTTGTATGTAAGAAATAAATAATGAAGACGGACTATTGGGGGACTACAAATCATTTCCCCTAATAATCTTGAACAATATTGGGGATCTAAGAGCATCTATAAGAGACTCTATATCCTTCCTGAATGTTAGGAATAGAGATTTTAGAGAAAAACTACCCTCCAACAGCTTCTTTAAAAATGGTTATCCAAATATAATCATCTTCTATTCTAGATTTTCACTAGCTGGATATAGAAAAACTATTGAAGAGTGAAAAGGTATAGAAAACGATTTTTATGCAAAGGATTCTCTAAATGATGATTTTAGAGAGTGAGATTTAGAAAGACTCTTTGGAGATGCTCTAATACCATTTTAATGGGGGTAAGATATTAGAGGACCAGTGGGGATGCTCTAAGTACGTACTCCTTCAGTCAAAAAAGAAATACAATTTTCATATTTTGGGGAGTCAAACGATTTAAAATTTGACTAAATTTATTAAAAAAATACTAATATTGATGATACCAAATAAATATCACTAAATTGATCATATAATATATTTTAAAATATAAACAAATTTAAGAAAAATTGATTTGATTTAAATCTATAATTACTTTTTTTCACTGGAGGAGTAATTAATGGTATGGTATCTTGGACCAACATAGAAATGGGACTCCTAAACTTTTGAAGGAACCGAGGGACGGGACGCACTGCAATGCACCATAGGATTGGACCACAGACAGGAGGCAGAGAAGACCGTGCGGCTGCTTGAACGCTTACTAGTACTCCCTCCGTCCCTTAATGTGTGTCGTTTTGGGCTGGGAGTGTTGTCTCTAAATGTGTGTCGTTGGGCTAGTGTGCGGGTTTCACGCATAGGTGCAGGCTCCCACCACGTGAAGCCTTTGCCCGCAGGCCGCAGCAGCCTTATCCCTTCGCCGCTTCCCCCTCACAAAAAAAAAAGAAAAAAATCCACCGATCCCCAATCTCGCCGGCCCCTTCTACTGCATCCGCATCCTCGTCCATCGCCAGTCGCCCCATCCGCATCCACATCGTCACCGGGCGCCGCATCCTCGTAGATGCTCGCCCCATCCTCGTCACTGGTTGCCCCATCCGCATCGTCGCCGGTTGCCGGGCCGCGGGAGGCGGGAGCACAGGCTCCTAGTTTGTGCAGCGGCGCACGGCGTCCGCCTCCTCCTCCGGCCCGGCCCCTCCCTTTCATCCCGCGCCAGGCCACAGGAGCCGGGAGCGCAGGCCCTTTCTCCACCTGACACCGCCAACACTCATCCGACAGCGCAAGGGCGAAGCACGACTTCAGCGCCGACCCGCACAGGCTCGCCGCACCTCGTCGACGCTGCCCTCTGTTGTCATCGCGGCGCCTCCCACAACCTTGCCTCCTACCAGGCCAAGGCGGAGTGGGCTGCATCTGAGGGCCTGTGCTGAGGACCCTCAAGTTCTGTCAAGGTATTCCTCCTCCAAAAATCACAACATCTCTATTCTCAAAAAACTTCAATCTTTCCATGTCCATGAGCGCCGGAAGCAAATAGAAAAATATGGCTTAAACATTTAGGAATAATCTGTTATAGTGCTCAGAAAATTAAGTTAGGCGCATCTAATCCACTCTGTTGATGGCCTAGACATTTAGGAAGAATATGGCTCACCTACTATTATGCTCAGAAATCATGTTGCTTGCATGATCATGTATGCAAACGTCAGAATTAGGCTGCTCCATTCATGTAGGAGTAGGCCTGTAAGATGACCCAGCCTTATCTCACCTTAAGGTTCCTTTAAAATATGGATAAATGGATCCACCTGCATCCAATGAATAGCTCATGAAAATGAAATCAGGGAGCAATTGTGTTTGCATACTATATTGACTAGAGAAGTCATATAGACGACTCAATACTTTGAAAGCATAGTGCTTCCATCACAAATAGTAACTGGACTCATAAAAATACAGTGTATTTCTATTAGTTTTGACCAGGAATGCTGATGTACTTCTTTTTTAAAAAAAATACTGCAGGTTTGTTTCTTTGTAAAGAATTAATACTTTATCCAAAATGTGCTCGCCCTAGGTACTGCATTAACCTTCCTTATTCAATTGTACATATACTAATCCGCAAGAAATACTGTATATTAAGTAACCACCTTGTCCCCTAACAAATCAGCTAATTTTTGTTGGCCGTCTTTTGTTTTTTCATATCTAGGACAACTTTAAGGTATAATATTCTGAATCATAAGGCCCCAACATTTGATAGGCACATAATTTTTGCAATACTCTTACTCTCTCGTTATGTTCTGGAGAGTACACAGCCACATAGGCTATTGCTTAGCTCAGAATGGCTTATGTTTCTCAAATTTTGTAGTCCCTTCCTTTTTCTGTCATATCAGTTCATCATTTGCATGAGAATCAAGTGTTTTACTCTTATTGCAGTGTTCTTTTGTCAGGCAATCCTTGGATGGCAGGCAGCAACGGGGCACATGGGTCATTCACCACTTGCGAATGAAGCGTGCCTTAGGAATCCCTTCAAGCCATAGGATGTGGCCTGCAAAGCCGATGCGTGGTCGGGATCGTCGTCGTGGAACTTGGTGGGACCGTGAGCTTAACTGCATCGCCATCGAAGGACAAGATTTTTCTCAAGATACACAGGAAGGTGGTGCGGATCGATTTGAGTTGATACCTGATTCGGATGAAGAAGAAGATGTTAAGGGTTCATCTTTGCTTGGCGATGAGGATGAGTACGTGCCTGAGACGCAGCCACAGGACATTGTTACAATGAGCAGAAGTGCTGGGCCGTGTGGCAACAAAGGTCGTGGGCGTCTCGGGTAAGCCATCTTAACGTTGCTGATTTTGTGGTAACTTGCTGATTTTGTGCACATAGACTAAGTCGATAGGTCTGCAGCTTGCAGCCACATGGTCAGCCTATTTTGCATCATAAAAATATTGAAGCAAGTAATGTAATGATACATATTTTGCATCATAAATATTAAGGATTTATTATATATTTAGTCAAAATTAAAAATATTTGACTTCTCGGGGAGTGACAATGTGACTTAATTTTGGCACGAGGGAGTTGTTATAAGTACTAAGACTAAATTTTTCATTGCCTGTGTACATTCGGATTGAATGGTAAATTGGCCCCGCCTATGTTTTGCTCCAAGCTCTACCACTGATTTTGTGTATAAATTCTATCATTCTGTGCAGTACCATGCTTCACTAGTGGTGCGAGCTTATTTTTGAGATGGAGCAGGAGAAGGAGATTTCCAAGGTAGACATGGAGAGCAAAAAGCTGCATATGGACAATGTCAAGATTGAGAAGGAGAGTGGCAAGGTGGAGATGGACAGCGACAAGTTGGAGATGTTGTCTAGCAAGGTCCAGATGGACAGGGTCAAGTTCAAGGAGAGTGCCAAGCTGGAGGTGGACAGTGTGAAGTTAGAGGTGGACAGTGACAAGTTCGACATGCTTTGTGGCACGGTGCAGATGGGTAGTGTAAAGTTGGAGCATGAGAGTGCCAATGTGGAGATGGAGAGCGACAAGCTGGATATGACGTGTGCCAAGGTGTAGATGGATACTAGCAAGGAGAAGGTGGACCATAAAGCTGGCTTCTCTGATCTGAAAACTGACGATGAGGGTTGTTGGTTTCAGGATGGTGTGGACTTGCGAGGCCATTCACAGGTGGAAGATGATGACTTAAATGAACAAGTAACGGACATGTTCACTACCTTCATTCCTGCATATGAAGATGTTTTCAAGAGTTCCACATGTTAGAACCATTGGGCTACAACACGCAAGATGGTAGTCAAGGTAGTGGTAATATTTTGATTGTAACTCGACCTTAGTGTTGATGGTACTGATGGGTTGTTGATTGTTTGCATTGATGGTACTTGATGGTATTTTGGTTGTTTGCAGTGATGGTTTATGTTGGACTAGTTTGGTTCATTTTGATTGGCGGTGCTTGCATGTATTTATGTTATGGTTTACTTTGTGAGTTGCAATGTTAAATGACACACTAAGGAATTACTAGTTTGTCGCTGCCACATGATACAGAGAATTTATACATGGTCATATATATATAGAGAGAGAATTTATACATGGTTATATATAGAGAGAATTTATTTATACAACGTAAAAACATGTTTACATGAACACAACCATTAAATGTTGAACAACTCAAAAGCCCTTTGAACTAGCGGGCTATCACAACTTAGAGCTATAGGGAGCATGCCTTGTGACTCTAGCCTCTCTTTGTTCATATGAGGGATCTTGTACCTAGTGCCTCCATTATCCTTCATAACTTTAATCATGCATGTTTGTAGTGTGACGAATACCCTATTGAGAAGGATGGGGTTGTAGTTTTGATATTCAATGTACACATTCACTATACCACAGCCCAGATTTAGTGTCACCCGATGGGTCGTTATAAGCCGTTTCAGCGACCTACGGTCGGTCGTTATAAACCTATAGCGACACTTATATCTGCCGTTGATACTGGCGTCGTTATAAACTTTTAACGTCCGACCAACTTTTAACGACCGACCGTTGGACACTATACAATAGATATAACGACCAACTGTCTGATGCTTATTATAAACTTATAGCGACACACTATCCGTTGACACATATTTATAGCGACCAACTATCTAACGCTAGGCTTACATTAACCATATAACATCATTTATTTATATTTTTACCATACAATCAACATTAACCATGTCAGATATTAAGACATACACACATGAAACACATAAATTGGAACAAAGCTCACAATTGACAAAACATGTCATCATTGTCATTAAAACCATCAACATTTGTACTTGTACAAATTTTCACACGAAAGCAATAACCAAGCTAGCTCACTGAACTACCTACTCAATTAAGATGCCGGCCTGTACAGCTCACAACTCGTATGTTTTGCTCACGCAACAGAATCTTTTGTCACTAGGAAGTCATGAACAAAAATAGCCACCATGAGCACCTTGATCCTCTTGCTGCAATTTAGAGATAGCCTCATCAAACACTTGCAAAGAGCCAAAGAATACTTGATCAGGAATAAAACTCACATGTGCAAAGGTGTTGTCTTTGAAAAAAATGCAAGGGTCTTTTGGCCAGGTTTTTAAGCTTCTATAGAACAACTTTTATTTATTTGAAGATTGTCATCTTATTTGAAAGAAAGACAGGAGCATATTGAGAGCCTAGATAGTCCAGTACACTATCAAGTATGCACACTTGTTACTTAATTATAGGTACCTTCACCTATATGTGTAACAGAACTCACCTCTACTATTAGTAGAGAAAGAGACTCCACTTGTGGTTGCATTCATAGGATATGAAAAACTCCAGAGCAATATATGAAAAACTCCCTCTAAGCTTTATGATGCAGAGAGCACATCTGGGATGCAGAGAGCACACTTAGTTTCTATGCCACGTGTACTTGTTGATTTGGCCCAGTTAAGCAAATAAGGAACAACAAATCTGTCCACTAGAATAAATAGAAGCCACAGTTAGTAGCAGAAATAGAGATCCATATCACTACATGGAGAATCTTTACCAGGAATCAGAAAAGACAAGCAGCAACAATGGTAGCGAAGTGGTAGAGAGCACTTTACCTGATGCTCCTGAGTCTAATCCACGAGCTGGTTCCTAGTGCTTGCTGAGGCTTGAGGAGGCGCCTGTAGATGCTGCGGCTTTTCTTAGGGCAGAGGTCCAAGGAGCACCTTCTTCTTGTATGCCTCAGGCAACCACGAATACAACCTGCACAGATCCATGATTTAGTTAGTAAGGAGGTGACGCAGTCAACAGCAGCAAACACAGTGTAGAGGGACACCGTGGCTCCCTTACTTTGGATCTGGCCATGCGGAGGGAGATAGGGAGAGAGCTGGCTGTGGCGCCAGTGCAGAAGGATGGAGGAACCCGGAGGGGTTGCGGGTGCAGAGCAACCTGGAGGGGGTGGGGGCGCCATACGTGGTGGTGGGGAAGGGGGACCTAAGGCCACTGACAGGTGCGGAGGGAGGGGCGAGCTGAGTTCACCGGCTGTGCTGACCTGGAGACGGCATCGAGCTGAGGTCGTCGGCGTAGAGCGGCCGGACTGAAGTCGCCGCTGGCAGGGGCGACCTGAGGTCGCCGGCCCGCTGACTGAGCGCGCGAAGGAGGCTAGGGGGCCACCTAAGGGCGGCGAGCAGTTCTCAGGGGCCGGCTCCGTGTGCAGGACAGGTGGTGGCCGCGGTTTTTTTTTCTTCGATTGGAGCCGCCGGCGGCGGGGTGCTGTGCGAGCGCTGGGGTTTGGGGAAAGGGACCGTGGGTTGGGGTGAGCGCCCAGGGAGACGGGAAATGGGCTGACGTGGTGTTGCGCCTTGGCGGGCTGGAATGGCGGGCTCCAATTTTTTTCTGACAGGTGGGTCCACGTTAAAAAGTTATGGGGGATCTATGATGACGAGCGGTGGGCCGCTAAAAGTATGATATAACGACCGACCGTTCAACGTTAAAGTGAAACAGAAATAACGACCGACAGTCTATAGCCAAAACGAGATATAACGACCGACAATCCGTTAGCAATCTTTAACGTCTAACCTTCCGACATTAAATCGACATTTTTAGCGACCCCCAAGTGACGTTAATTTTGGGCTGTGGTGTAGTGATTCTGGATGAGCTCATCTATGTTTCTAGATGTTGTTCTATCCGTTAGCGACTGAAGAGAAGTAAAGAAACCAAGGTCAAGGCAGTTCATATCAGGAGAATTAGGAGGTTGGTTCATTAGGCGTATATTGAGGCCTGTTCGGGCTACTGCTGCAGCAAAAACTGCATCATCTACTGGTACATGAGAAGGAGCATTGTCCTGTTGTATCCATATTGTCTCATGCCTTGCTTCTCTGGGCCAATGAGCTTGTATTGCTGGTATGAGATTGTCGATCATATAAGATCTCATTGTTTGTCTATCAACCTTCATGGTCTTTGTGATAGGTGTGCCCCTTAGTCTGTTGCGACTTCCCCTTTTTGTTGGTTCCTGTAATTAAAAAGAATGTTATTTCAAATAACATAAAAGGGTTTGCAAGTATTATTCAGACAGAGATTAGTACTGTTCGCACAAAAGCCCATATGCCTAGCTTCCCATCAAAATAGCATCTCCCTTCAGCATCAAACCTGGGCCTTCCAATAGCAGAATAAAACATGACTTTGTGAATGGCATTCCTATTGCACTGTCCTATGTGGGTCTTCTTCATCTGGATGCATGTACATAGTCATATTCTTCTTTGTCTGAGTGAATAATATTTTTCATTTCCTTGAACTTGGGATTGTCTGGCAGAGTACTTTCTTGTAGCATAGAGATAACCCACCGCAGCCTTGCCTGTTTGTTTTCTTCCTTCAAATAAGGCTTCAATGAGTTGGAGTGTCATCGTAGCAAGCCTTCTTTGAACAACCTATGTAGAGAGCTTTTATTGATATTAAAAGCAGTTGCTAGTGACCTTATGGTACCCCTTCTGTTTAAGGGAATATCAACAACCCTTGTGAGGTCCACTTGAATTTTCTTACGACCACAATTCTTAGGTCGCAAAGATTTGACATCTACTGGTATACCTTGTTCTAAACATTTTTTTGCTCTCTGCCATACCCGTTGTATTGTACGCACATGGACATTGTACTTTGCAGCAACCAGTGTTGTGTTGTCCCTTTTTAATTTGCCATTACTGCTTAGCCGAAGCAAATCTTCATAAATATCTTGCCTTTCTCTTTCCGTCAAAATCCTGACCGTATTTGTTGCTTCTTCTTGCTAGGTTTGCTAATCTTCATTATCATCCGAGTTGGACAACTCCTCTTCATCAAATATGATGTCAACAGCATCTGTGTACATGCCGAAGTCTTGTATGAGATCGTCCAAGGTATCTTGTTCTGCTTATAAGGCAGTGTTGTCATTTCCTACAAAAAAAATGTAGATGGTGTGTGTGCTGATTGTCATTAAATAAATTATCAAACTTTTCACAGGGACAATTATTCTTGCAATGACTTGACCTAATGGAAATAATCACCTGCATGCAGGTTTCCTTGTTGTTCTACCAGTGGATCATTCAAATCAAATGGATGGCCAACATTATCACATGTACAGAAGCAGCTGATGAATATGAAAGGCATTGTCACCCGCACAAGTGAGTTATTCTCCCCTCACTACAATTTCATTTTGAACCAGAAGCAAATATGAGTTGCATGCCTGACACAATAAACTTAACTAATGTTGCTTGCATTTTTATGAGAGAGTAAACCACTTCATACTAATTCTAGGACAGATATAAGATAAAGAGAAGCCCTGCTGCAAGAGTTTCAGGTGATAGATAAATAAACACTAAAAATTTCCGATGTTGCCTGTCATTTTAGTAGAGATGAAGTAAACATGCCCATACTAAAATCCCTGATGTTGCCCCTGATTTTTAGGGCAGCAATAGACCAACATAATTTTAGGGGGGGGGGAGAGAGAGAGCTTGAAACAGTACTCAGATTTGGATACAAACAAATGTGCTTACCTTGAATTTCTACTTGTTCATCAATTTGATCAGGATGGAGACCAAAGTGACCAGATCCCCCAACTTCAATTGCATCCACTACATCTTCAAAGGGATTATCATCCTCTTCATGTTCATCAGGCTTCTTGTTGAGATCTGGCAACTCCTCCCCTCCCTCTGGTACTGTGTTCAAGTCTATTGGCATGGAGGATGCATGAGAGGTGAATGGTTCAAATGAGTGGAAGGAAAGGTTATCAGGCTTTACTGGCACACGAGTTGGAGAAATGGCGCTGGGAGCTTTAGGTTCAAATTTTAGTTTGCCTCTTCTATGTAAAAATAGAGTGCACTGGTATTTGTTTGGCACCAAGGGCTGTTTGCCGCGCGTGATTTGGTGTAATGTTTGGTTTCTTTAAATCCAAAAAAAATGCAATGCATGTGTAACAGTAGAAAAAGTTGATGTGACAACTATTTTGTTTACTATAAAAAAATGGTTTGTGTGCCATGCTGCTTCTTTCAGCCCTTGTTTAGATACCCAAATTCACCTCCAAATTCCACTATGCAAAAAGAAGATTCCCCATCACATCAAAATGTCGGCATATGTATGGAGTACTAAATGTAGATGAAATCAAAAACTAATTGCACAGTTTTGTTGTACTTTGCGAGACGAACATTTTGAGCCTAATTAATCAATATTTGGACAATTATTAGCAAATAAAAACAAAAGTGCTACAGTGCTACAGTGATGTACTGTGCCGATTCGGCCGGTCCTGACTTTGGTAAGTGAACAAGGCCTCAATCCAAAATGAGCATTAATGAGCTGTCTTTTCACAGCTGGTGAATGTTTTATATATAAAGGGTGTTCGGGGTCTGTTGCTAGGCTTCTTAATTCCTGTGCCGAAATCTACAACGACACCCGTTAAAGGACGGAGGGAGTACAGTTTAACATACTGTACATCGGCGAATGGCGCGAATGCGCGATCGTTATGAGTTTCAGTGCTCAAAGCTGGACCAGTCGCCATTGGCTTGGCAAACTGCACCAGCCATTGATTTTGAAGCAATTGGTGATATACTGAAAGACAAAATTGATGATCAAAGTATACCACTAAAAACATTTTTTTAAAAAAAATCTTTACACACCTTAAAAATGAATGGAGGGAGTAGATGCTTACTTTCCTGATCCCATGTTCATCCCTGGCTATTGTACGTGGAAGATTATTCGCCACTCAGAATTTAAGAACGAACTAAGCAGCTAGTACCTCGCTCTCTGGTCGAGTTTTTAAAACAAACAGAAACCTGTTGTGCGTATTCATATAACATACTATTTTTTAAACAACAGTACAAGGTGTTAGTAATTAAAAGGTTTAAGTAGTGTCATATGTATAGGTCTTCTCAACGGTTAGGCTACTAGTCTAAGAAATGCCAGTACAGAACATTAGAGAGTCCTAAAGTTTCAAAAAGTACAATATATGCACTAACCTACTCCTATGTCAGATTAAGAAGGTTAACAGTACAAGTACTTAAATCGCTAGTAGAGATCAGCAGCCAGTAGGAATTCAAAACTTTTAAACCGGTTATTACGGGGCACATCGTCAGTTTGAGTCGATCCTTGGACAGATTTCACCTGCTCAACTACTTAGTAGTATAATCAGAAATGGTGACAAACCGACACTCTGAGACATGAACTGTCTGCCTCAACTCGTGGAGGGTTATACTGCTTGTTTAGTGGTAGTAGGAGTACTGTCAACTGTGTAATTACTAGTTTACTTCAGTTAGGTTGCAGGTAAGATGCACTCAACGCTTCAGACAAAGGACTGGATGGGGAGCAGGTAAATCATGTAAATAATCAAAGTAACCCTCTTAAATTGGCCTTTTAGTTACCTATCTCTACCACTGTTTCTAATTGAAGGAATTTATTTTAATCATCCGAGGCGCACTAAAAATATAAACCATAGAAATTCTCACAAAATAAAAAAAATGTCCAATCTTGTAGGGCAACAAAGTTAGAGATTAAATAGTATCTATATATGTATAAGAAAATACAGAGAACATACAAACAAAAATAAGCAATTTTAGTTGTAGGTAAGAAATTTATTTATGAACTTTAAATCAATTAGTTGCAGGACGAAGAACGGGTTGGTGGACTAGTATGTATATAATTTGACTAACTAATACTAAAATAAATTGTGAAGTTAATTTTTTTAAAACCTTAATACGGCACATAAACAATGGGTACAAGTTTAGTTCTCGTTTAGTAGGGTTTCAAAACTGCTCCAACTTCTATGGTTATACATTGTAGCAATGAGCCATTTCTTTCTCTCTCTCTCTCCCTCCCTCCATCGGCCTATAGATGTCTAATTAGGTTGCCCACTCTGTCACAGCTTGGGCCCAAACAAACACGATCCAATTTCAACAGACCAAGCATGACATGGTCGTGCTCCTAGGCTATACTGTACTTGGCCTGGGCATGGTACGGCAACCTACGGTGCCAGGTTGAAACGGTTGGAAACACGACATGGCTCGCCTAAGAACGACGCCACCGAGGCACGATATGTCTTACTATCAACGCATTCCTCATATCAAAAGTTTTGTGCTCATCCCTACTCACCACCAACTGTCGCTTCCCTAGACCCACCACAAGAGAGCTCCCTAGACTCGGAAGTCGGGACGAGGTACAGGGGTAGAATCACTATGGGCGAGAGGGAGAGGGGTGCCTAGCTAGGGCCTGAGAAGAAAGTAGCTGCTAGCTGAAAGTCCCTAGTTTGGTTTTGGACAATTGATGAAACCCTAATGCTAACCTCAATGACAAGTGTATGTAGTAGTTGAGGTTGGTACTTGCTAAGTGGTGGAGCCTAGAGAAGGATCATGGTGATGATAGTGTTGACCACAAGACGATCAAGGGCTCAACTTAGAAAAGAAGAAAGAGAAAAACAAAAACAAGTTGATCAAGGCAAAGGTATCATTAGGTTTTTATTTTGCACTCAAGACACCATAGAGGGTTTGAGTGACTTAGGATTGATAGCCGTACTATGAGGAGGGGAATTTCACGGTTGAAACGATTATCAAGTGCCACTAGGTAAATTCATATGAGCATATGCATTAGGACTTAGTGTGAGCTAACATAACCCTTGAAAATATTTGTGAAAATATGCTAACACACGTGCACAAGGTGATACACTTGGTGGCTAGCACATTTAAGTAAGGGTTGAGAAGGTGGTGAAGTCGCGAAAGTGTTTCTCGCTGAGAAACACTGACCGGACGCTGGTCACGCAGTGACTGGACGCTGACCCAGCGTCCGGTCAGTATTGACTGGTTGCGCACAGAAGGCCAAGGAGGCGAAGGTTGGATCAGACGTAGGGTTGTGGTGCACCTGCATGTCCGGACACCAATTGGCAAGGCACGGACGGTGGTGATCGGAAGCTGGCGTATCACTGTTCATCGTCAGGTGCAGTGCTGACGTCAGCCGGAGCGCAAGCGTAGGAGAAGGGTGTTGTGCTGATCGGACGCCAGGCGTGTCAGGTCGACCCCGACTGGACGCGTCTGGTCACTAATTTTGCGCTCTGGAAGCTCTCTTGAAACGACCGGACTCCATGTGGTTCAGCGTCAGGTGGAACGGAGCGGCGTGTCCAGTCATCCTTTGACCGTGACCTTGACTATTCAGCGATCGTTGAAGATCAACGAACGATATTCAAAGAGGGACACGTGGCAGGCATTGGCGCGTTTGGACGGCAGTGACCAGACGCTGGGGCTATGTCTAGTCAGCCTGATCAACGCGTAGGTCAGGTCGTGTTGAACCCCTTTGTGACCCTAACGACTCTATTTGTTGGGGAGGATTATAAATAGTTGGTGACCGACTCTTGGGGAGCACTCTTGGCATTTTTTATCATCTTGACATCCTCTTGAGCTGAGCATACTCCCTCTCACTCATCTCTCTTACTTGATTGCTAATTCAAAGTGAGATTGAGTGATTCCAAGTGTATTTGCTTGTGAGTGTACATCTAGTGGCACTTGGGGATCATTTGAGCTATGGGATTCTTGTTAGTCTTGGTGGTTGCCGCTACCTATACGGCTTGGAGCAGTGGAGGAGTTGTGGCAAGAGTTGGTATTGTTCTTGGCCACCTCTCGGTGATTGGTGAGGAGTTCTTATGCCTTCCCCGACGGAGCACCAAAGGCAACTCTAGTGGATTGCGCGTCTTATTTAGCTACCTCACTTATGGGTAGGTTCTTGCGGTGTCCACGGGTTGGACGAGGTTCGTGCTACACCTCTTAGCCGCCGAACCACCAAGTGTTATTCGACACAACAGGGACTAGTGTGCCGGCAAGCACGTGAACCTCGGGAGAAAAATCTTGTGTTCATCTTGTGATTGATTGGTTTTCTTCTAGTAATTGGTTGTCTACATTATGATTGGTTCATCCCTTGACGCGGTGGTATAAAGATCACATACCTCTCATTTACATTCCCGCAAACTAGTTGTAACAAGCTCTTTAGTGTACTTAGTTTTGAGAGCTTGTCTTATCTTTGCTAGTATAGCTTCTCACCTAGTTGGGCTCTTTAGTGTAGCTAGTTCTTGAGAGCTCGTAGTGACTTAGAAAATTGTCTGCCTAGAGATCATAGTGGCTAGAATTGATTGGATAGGTGGCTTGCAACCCTTGTAGAGCTAGAGCAAAACTTGCATTTCGCCATTTGTCTTACTAATCAAGTTGCTCTAGTGTTTTGTAGAATTTTAATAGGCTATTCACCCCCCTCTAGCCATAGTAGGACCTTTCACCAGCGAAAGCAAGAGTGAAAGCATCTAGGCCCTAATTCGGTGTTGGCAAATAATGACGACACAATCATTATGACTAACGTGTGTTTTATAGAGGCGTTATAAGTTAGGTCATAATGATGATTGATTAATGGGCAATCAATGGTTTTCATGCCCCAATTTGATGAAATTCGATTCCATTTTCAAAGGACAAGCGACATGGTTAAGGACAAACTAGTTCTAAGTGTCAATTGGTGTTGAGGGACACTTAGAATAGTTTATGACTTTGTTTTTTCTTTGGCCATACTATAAAGGGGGTATGAACTAATAGCTTGACCTATTTGAGTCTAGTGAGTAGGTGTGGTACACACTTGTCAAACTTAGCACTAGGTAACTCAATGGAAGCCCAAAGATCAAGTGGAAGTAACCCCATTCACGAAGATGGTTGAAAAGGAAGTGAATGAGGGCTTACTGGTTGGGTGCTCAGGTCAACAACCCACCGAACAAAGTGCTACGTGTAAGTAGCTAGGGTTGTCCATAGGACATGTTCGGTGGTTGGACAGTGTCGAGTCCAGCGCCTAGTGCAAAGGGGAGTTCAAGCATAGTGGAGTGATTTGAGTTTGCTAATAATTGCAAGATTAAGGACACCAATAGTGCATAGGGAGTAGCAAGTGTGCATCCACCATCCTCATTAGGCTTATTTAGGTCAAGTGAGAGTTTGTGCTTGTTAATCTTGGTGATCGGCATCACCTAAATGGCTTGGTGATCTTTCAGAGGCAATTCTGAGAGGCCCAAGTGATGTTGTGAATGGTTGTGGGTCATTCATCGTGCCAGAGTGGCGAAGAATCAACCCGTAGAGAGCAATTTATCCTTGTGCGGATCAAGAGGGAGCTATATCCTTGCACGGGTGCTCCAATGAGAACTAGTGAGGAGTGCCAACTCCCCGATACCTCAGAAGAACATCACCGCGTTCCTAACCCTCTCTTTACTTTGAGCATTTACTTTTGTGCAATTACTTATATGTTTTTACATTCCTAGAACTGACATGTTAGCTTAGGGTTGGGACTAGGGTGACAAAACTTTTGTGCATAGGCTAGAAACACATACTAGGTGTAACACCCCGGGTGTTATAGTGCTAATTAATCTGCCATGTCATCATAATGCATCGCAAAGCATCCCTGTTAGGTTAACATTGTTATTCATCAACTAAAACGAGTTTACTTCATTTAGGTTGAATGTGTTTCTCTGTGGTGTGCTCCGAAATCGAAAACCCTAATTTCAAATATCACCGCAAATGCTTAGTACATGCCCTGCGTAATTTGAAGTGCGCGACTGTGTTGCACACTAGTGTCAAGTGTAGGGTATGAGCTTAAGTACAACATCTAAAATGAAGCTCCAAAATTGAGTTTGAATTGGAGTCCCAAAACTTGTCGCGAGTTTTCCGATTCGAATTCGAATTCAAATTTGGGGAAAATGTAAAAGAATTTCAAAAGTAAATTGGTCAACCAAGAGTGACATTTGGTCAACCATGTCATGTTGGTCCAAATGATGCCCTTGGGTGAGGTTTTGATCACTAAGTAATCACAAATCAAGGTAGAAACAAATTCCCATTTGAAATCCCTCCAAAAAACCCTAAATTTCAAAACCCTGTTTTACCCCTTTTAAAATAATTCAAAATCTAAGCAAAATTTGGGAAAAAGTTCAAAACCAAGTTTGTAGAACTTTTCAAGGGCTACAACTTTGGTGTTTTGAGTTTTCAAAGTTTTAGTGTAAAATGTGGAGTAATTTTGAAAATAAACAAATTTCAATTTTAATTCATTTTTGTCCCCAAACTAAAATTTCAAAATGGAGACTGAATTTGAAAAAGTTTTGAACAGAAAAGTTGTAGGTCTGGTCAAAATGAACAACTTTGATGTTTGGATAGTTTGAAGTTTCAATACAAAATCAAAAGTAATTTCTAAATTACCAAATCTGCAAAATGTGTCCCTTTTTGAATTTAAACTCAAATTTCAAAATCCAAGCAGAATTTGAAAAAGTGTTCAATACCAAATTTGTAGAGCTTGAAATTCTGAAGATTTCATACATTGGAAGATTTTCAAGTTGTTATGCAAATTTGAAAGTAATTTGAGAAAAACAGTTTGAATTTCAGAAATTGGGGGGGGAACAGCTACAGTGACCGGCGAATCACACACCGGCAGCGCGCGGCATGGGCGCCGGCCGATCGCCGCCGTGGCCTTCCACGGCCTTCGCGCGCGGTCGGGGATGCCAGCGCGACGCCGCGAGCAGTGCGGTGCTGTAGCCGCGACCGTTGCTTACATATATCACCGCGTCCCGTGTTTTGTTTTTCCTTCTCCCTGTTTTTCGCCACCGCCGCCGCGAAGCTCCGCCGCTCGCCGCTGCCGCCACCAAGCCGCCTCCGGCCACGCCAACCGCACCACTAGCTCCGCCTCGGCCTCGCGCATCTTGTGGGTCACTTGCGTTCACCGTTTTCGCACCCGAGCTCTCGCACCGCCTGTTTCCGTGCCCAACTCCGGCGAACCACCGCCACCAACGCCTTCCCGTGGCCAGGCCACTCCAGCCGCTCCCCGTCGCCACCGAGGGCTTCACTGCAACCGCGGTGAGCCACTGATACTTCCCGACCATTCAATTTGGCCTTTACCGCTGAAAGGATCAAGATGCCCAAGAGGGGGGTGAATTGGGCTTTTCTAAAAAATAATTGCAAGAATTAAATCATATAAGCCGGAATTCACCCCTAGTGCCTACTTGTGTTCCTAGAGAGTCTACCGTTAAAAAGTTTTGCACCCTAGTTTCCAATCCTAGTCTAGCATGGCAATTCTAGGAATGTAAAACAAGCAATGAAAGTAAATACGAGAAAGTAATTGCTTGAATGTAAAGGGGCAAGGAACACGGCGATGTTTTTCCGAGGTATCGGAGAGTCGCCACTCCCCACTAGTCCTCGTTGGAGCACCCGCGCAAGGGTGTCGCTCCCCCTTGATCCGCGCAAGGATCAAGTGCTCTCTACGGGTTGATTCTTCGACACTCCGTCGCGGCGAATCACCCAAAACCGCTCACAACTTGAGTTGGGTCATCCACAAGCTCCGCCGGATGATCACCAAACTCCCAATCACCACCAAGCCGTCTAGGTGATGGCGATCACCAAGAGTAACAAGCTAGAACTCTCACTTGACCACAACGAGCCCAAATGAGGAGGTGGATGCACACTTGCTACTCTCGAATCACTAGTGAGGAAACTCAAACTTTGATTCTCAAATCTCTATCCTCACTAGAGCTCTTGCACTTCCTTGCACTCTAAAGGGTTTTCTCAGATGTTTGAATGAGCAAGAGAGCTCTAAAAGAGGTGGAGGGGTTGTATTTATACACCCCTCAAAGAAAACGAACCGTTACTTTCTGACACGGGGTCACCGGACGCGCCGGTGCAACACACCGGACGCGCCGGTCCCCCGTAACGGTCAAAACGCGATTTTGAAAACGAACCACCGGACGCACCGGTCAGGGGTGACCGGACGCGTCCGACGTGCAAGGGTGCTTACTGTACTCGCACCGGACGCGAGGCCGCGTCCGATGCCTGAAGACCGGACGCGTCCGGTCCTTTCAGGACCTTACTGGACTCGCACCGGACTCGCCGATCAAGTCCAGTAACGCGTCCGACGGGTGTTCTCCCAGAGTGCACGTGTCAGCCACTGACCACTGCGTCCGGTCCTCGCGAGGACCGCGTCCGGTGGTCAAGGCGAAACCCTAGCGCAGATCGTATTCACCGGACGCGTCCGGTGCACCCGAAGAGCGCGTCCGGTGCCTGGAAAACAGCCCGAAACTCGACGAAACGCGTCGCAACTTCAACCAAGTTGCTTCTAACTGAACTTTGAGCTATTCTAGGGTTGCCTAGCGCCAAGTTTAACAAGTGTGCACCACACCTAAACATAGGACTCGCCTAGGTCAAGCTACCCATTCATGCCCCCCTTTATAGTACGGCCAAAAGAGAAAAACGAAGATCCTAACGACTATTCCGAATGTGTCTCATCACCTCGTCATCCGGAACTAACCGTCCTTAATCTTGACGTCACTCTTTTGAAAACCGAAACGATTTCCATCAAGGGACACGAGTACCACAGTGCTCAAAGCAGTTATCACCTCCATGACCTAACTTACCAAGTTTCTGCAAAACACACGTTAGTCATGGTAACAAAGTGTTGTCATTAATTACCGAAACCAAACCTTGGGGCCTAGATGCTTTCAATCTCCCCCTTTTTGGTGATTGATGACAACACTAAGTTTCAAAGGAATAGAGTGAAAGGTTTTCGAGCATGCTTGGTTCACATAAGCAAAAGACAATAAGCATAAAGGGTTAGTAATTGCTTATGCGCTCCAAGCCAAAAGAGTGTACTTCATAAGATAAGACATAAAGCGTTAGTACACATAAAGATATAGCTCATAAGTAATCGGAGTAAGGCACGGAAGCACAACCTTAGAGCTATAGCTAAAAACGGTGACATAAATTAATTACTGAGACGGATAACACATTAAGACTCAAAGTTTACGACTCAACGACAATGTCACACGAATGCAATGCTGAAAATAAACATGATATGCATGAATGTAGCACACGAAAAACGAAAACCCACTAACAAACTCCCCCTGAAGCTACTCTCTCTCCCCCTTTGGCATCAAGCGCCAAAAAGCTAAACTAATCTGACGGGGGGACAGACGGAGTCGTGTCGGGTGCCGAGGTGCGCGGAGTGATCACGAAGTGAAGCGAATCGCCCTCGGAGTCTGAGCTATCTGGCTGACCCTCTGAAGAAGCTCGTGGCTGCGAAGCGGTCTGGGTTTGAGCAGGAACAGGTGCTGACTGTGTAGTAACAAGTGGATCTGTCTGAGTGACCTGAGCCTGAAGTGCGCCAGTAGCTGGGGGGTCTGTCGAGGCAACTGAAGAAGGGAGGGTCTCTGTAGTCCCAGTCCCTGTCACTGGTGGAACGACTGCCTCGGAAGCTGACAACCCTGACGAAGTGTGAAACGTAGTCGTGTGCGAGGGTGTCGGCTGACCAGTCAACTCGCTGTAGGTAGCACTGAAATCACCGATAGGTGTGCCTGTCAGGAGATGCGGGCGAGGCTGGTCTGACGGTGTGAACCCCGTATGGATAGGTGTGAAGCTCGGGGACTGAAAAGACTGGGGAACCTGCTGCTGTGGAGATACGAAGTGAAACGACGCTAAGCTACCTCGGATCGACGAGACGACGGTGAAGGGACGAGGTGATCTAGTTCGCGAGAACCCCCGAGATCGGCGATCGAGCACTGAAACGACCAATCGAGATAGCAATGAAAGGTTATGGTCAACGGCAAGCCCTAACGATGAAAAGAAATTGAATTGACTTGAATCGAAAACGGAATCGAGTCGAGCCGTTACCTTGAGTTAGGGTTACCAAACCCTAAGCTAGGGTTTAGGGGTAAACCCTAGGTTCAAATCTCGGCCGAAGGAAGGAAACGAGGGCACGGGAGCACAGGGGTGCTGCGGCAGCTGCAGATGAGGATCACGGCGCGATGGTGGATGGCCGGCGGTGAGGAAAAAAGCAGCGGGCTTTGGCGGCGCGGTGAAGGGCGACTCGCGGCGATGGCGCGGGCGCACGGGGCGGCGCGGCTGGGCAGCGCGCGGCCAAGGTGGTGGCTGGAGCGCGGGCGGCAGAGGAGCTCGCCGGAGGCGAGGACGAGAGCAAGGGCGCGGAACTCCGGCGAATCGGCGAGAAAAGCACGGGCGGCGGCGGATGTCGAGCGGATGAGGAAGAAACAGAGAAAACGATTCGGTTATATGAGGGCTGAGATCCGCTTGATTCGGTAGCACCGGACGCGGTGGTCAAAATCACCGGACGCGGTGGTGCAGCGTCCGGTGACACTCCAGTAAGCGCCTGGAGTGACCGGACGCGTCCGGTGTGGACTGACCGGACGCGGTCAGAGTCCGATGGCTGAGTGCTCGGGAATTCATCGCGGGACACCGGACGCGGTGGTGGTAGCCGGGACCGGACGCGGTGGTGGTCAGAGGCGCGTCTGGTGCAGCGTCCGGTGCCTAGATCTGGACATTGTCTTCTGGATGACCGGACGCGCTGGTGAACGCCGGGACCGGACGCGGTGGTGAAGCAACACTGCGTCCGGTGCAGCGTCCGGTCGCTGTTTTTCGCCATTCTTCGTTCCGAACTTCGACGCGACTTCTCCCAATCAAGTTCCAATTCAAAGAGACACAAAAAAAACACCAATTGGAACCCGATATGAGTGACCTCACTCAAACCCTCAAATTTTTAAAATATTTTGCCTTAGGCTAGTATTATTTTTACGAAAATAGGCAATAAACACCCGAGGAGCAACGTATGGCCATGCAATAGAGTTTTTGGACCTTTAGGAGCGTCAAATGCTCTCTCTATTCATGGACGAACACAGAGGTTGCTCAAAGCTAAACCGAAAAGGAACGACAAACAAACAACCATGCATATGCAATGCAATACAAGAAAGTAAAGCTAGGTTGCTTGTCAAGTTTGATCCACGGTTAGGCTTCTTCACTCCTCCGAAGGAGGGTTATCATAACCATGTTAGCCAAGCCCTAAATGCATTGCGATAAACTAAACGTGACATATGATACAATGCAATGCAAGGGACAACACGCGCTCATTTTTTAAAGTTACTTGAATCAAGCACATTAAGTTCACTTCTTAGCCTACAAAAGGTAGCCTCGTCCAAAGGTTTAGTGAAGATATCCGCTAATTGATTTTCACTTCGTACACCTTCTAGTGATATGTCATTTTTAGCAACGTGATCTCTTAGAAAGTGATGGCGGATATCAATGTGCTTGGTGCGAGAGTGTTGTACCGGATTGTTAGCAATTTTAACGGCACTTTCATTGTCACATAAAAGTGGCACCTTTTCAAGAACAACTCCATAGTCTAGAAGGGTTTGTTTCATATATAAGATTTGTGCACAACAAGCCCCCGCGACAATGTATTCCGCCTCGGCGGTGGACAAAGCCACACTATTTTGCTTTTTAGATGACCAAGATACTAAAGATCTCCCAAGCAAATGGCACCCTCCGGATGTGCTTTTTCTATCAATTTTGCAACCGGCATAATCCGAGTCGGAATAGCCAACTAGTTGGAATCTAGCTCCTTTGGGATACCATAGACCAATGCTTGGGGTGTGCTTAAGATATCTTAGGATTCTTTTTACGGCACTTAAGTGAGGTTCTTTAGGGCACGCTTGAAAGCGAGCACACATGCACACACTAAACATGATATCGGGCCTAGATGCGGTAAGGTACAACAAGCTACCAATCATAGAACGGTAGAGAGTTTGATCAACCGGTTTACCTCCCTCATCTAGGTCGAGATGTCCATTTGATGGCATTGGGGTCTTGATTGGCTTGCATTCTTCCATCTTGAATCTTTTGAGAAGATCCTTGGTATACTTTTCTTGAGAGATGAAAATCCCTTCTCTCATTTGCTTGACTTGAAAACCAAGGAAGAATGTGAGCTCACCAATCATTGACATCTCGAACTCCTTTGACATCAATTCACCAAACTCCTTGCAATAATCTTCATTTGTTGACCCGAAGATGATATCATCAACATACACTTGACAAATGAAGATCTCCCCATTAAGCTTCTTGGTGAATAGTGTGGTGTCGACCTTCCCGATGGTGAAGCCCTTCTCAATGAGGAAGTCCCGGAGGCGCTCATACCACGCTCTAGGGGCTTGTTTGAGCCCATATAGCGCCTTGGACAACCTATAAACATGATTAGGATATCTAGGGTCTTCAAACCCGGGAGGTTGATTTACATAGACTAGTTCATTTATAAAGCCATTTAAGAATGCACTTTTCACATCCATTTGATATAATTTCATATCATGATGTGATGCATATGCAAGGAGGATACGAATGGCTTCAAGTCTTGCAACGGGTGCAAAAGTCTCTCCAAAATCAAGGCCTTCAACTTGAGAGAACCCCTTTGCAACTAGTCTTGCCTTGTTCCTCACTACTATGCCTTGGTCATCTTGCTTGTTTCGGAACACCCACTTGGTTCCAATGACTCTTGCACCTTTAGGATGCTCTTCAAGTGTCCACACTTGGTTGCGGGTGAAGTTGTTCAATTCTTCATGCATGGCATTCACCCAATCCGGATCTTGAAGAGCTTCTTCTACATTCTTAGGTTCAACACAAGAGACAAAAGAGTGATGTTCAACGAAAGAAGCTAGCTTTTGAGATCGAGTCATTACTCCCTTTGTAGGACTCCCTATGATGAGTTCTTGTGGATGAGCTTGAAGTAGAGGTGAGTTTCTTCTATCAACCACTTGAGGAGGTGGATTGGGAGCATCAACATCTTGTGCTTGTGCCTCGGCTTGTTCATGAGAGACATAGGTATCTTCATTTTCAATTCTCTCATTCTTGTCATCATCTTGAGGCACATGTGATGAAGATGGTGGATCAATGATTTGTACATCGTCTTCATCATCTTTTGGCTTGATGTCTCCCACGGGCATGTTCTTCATGGCCTCCCTCAAGGGTTCATCACCTACATCATCACAATTCTCAATTGCTCCTTGGGAGCCGTTAGATTCATCAAATTCCACATCATATGTTTCTTCAACCAAACCGGTGGCATGGTTAAATACTCTATATGCTTTGGACTTTGATGAGTAACCAACAAGAAAACCAATATCACAACGTCTTTGAAACTTCCCTAGGTGTTGACGCTTTTTGTAGATGTAGCATTTGCAACCAAACACCCGGAAGAATGAGACGTCCGGCTTCTTCCCATTAAGCAACTCATAGGGGGTCTTGCCAAGAAACTTTTGGAGGAAGAGGCGATTTGAAGCATAGCATGCGGTGTTGATTGCCTCGGCCCAAAACTTTTCCGGAGTATTGTACTCATCTAACATTGTTCTTGCAAGAGTGATTAAGGTCCGGTTCTTTCTCTCAACTACACCATTTTGTTGAGGAGTGTAGGTTGAAGAAACTTCATGCTTGATTCCAATTTCATCACAATAAGCTTCAATGTTGGTGTTGTCAAACTCTTTGCCATTGTCACTTCTAATCTTCTTTATCTTGACTTCAAATTCATTTTGAGCTCTCTTTGCAAACTTCTTGAAGCAACTTGCCACTTCGGACTTGTCATGAAGGAAGAAAGTCCATGTATATCTTGAGTAGTCATCCACTATCACAAGACAATAGAGATTACCACCCAAGCTCTTGTATGTTGTAGGCCCAAACAAATCCATGTGTAGAAGTTCTAGCACTCTTGAGGTTGACATGAAAGCCTTGGTTGGATGAGTGTTTGCAACTTGTTTGCCCGCTTGACATGCACTACAAGGTTTGTCCTTTTCAAACTTCACATCCTTCAATCCTCTCACTAGTTCTTTCTTCAATAGCTTGTTGAGAGTGCTCATTCCAACATGTGCAAGCCTCCTATGCCAAAGCCAACCAAGTGAGGTCTTGGTGAACAAACATGTCATCAAATTTGCATCTTCGGAGGTGAAGTCAACAAGATAAAGATTGTTATATCTAAAGCCTTTGAATATCACTTGCTTGTCATCTATCTTTGAAACTTCAACTTCATTTGGTGTGAACAAGCATTGGAAGCCAAGGTCACAAAGTTGCCCAACGGATAGCAAGTTGAGACTCAATGAAGCAACATAGAGCACATTTGAGAGTGAGTGATCATTTGATATTGCAATCTTGCCTATACCCTTGACTTTGCTCTTTGAATTATCTCCAAATGTGATCTTCTCTTGACATATGCCATTCTCTTCAATGGAGGTGAACATACGAGGATCACCGGTCATATGTTGAGTGCAACCACTATCAATAACCCAATGAGATCCACCGGTCTTGTAGTTCACCTACACACAAGAGATCAAGCTTTTTGTTTAGGGACCCAAACTTGAGAGGGGCTCTTGACTTTCTCAACTAGTGACTTGGCAACCCATATTTTCTTTGGCCTATTCTTGTTTGGGGGACCCAAAAACATGACTTTCATCTTTCCATTTGAATCTTTTCTTAACATGTAATGAGCATTGAAGGCAAAGGGTCTAGCATGCTTGGGCAAGGGTTGTGGTGGTGGAGTTTTGCACTCATGAGCAAAGTGTCCTTCTTGACCACACTCAACACATCTCTTTGGCTTGGGCTTTGACTTGCTTTGTTGTTGAGCTTTTGCTTTCTTCTCTTGATTTGCCAAGAAGCCAATACCACTTCTATCCATCTTCATTATGGTGTTCATGAGGAGCTCACTTTGCAAATATTGGCCTCTTGTGAACTTGCTTAGGCCGGTCTTGAGATGCTCTTTTTCTTGCTTGAGCTTTTTGTTCTCTTCAATGAGTGACTCATTTGTTGTTTGCTTCTCAAGAGCCATCAAACCTTTGAGCTTCTTGTTCTCATTTGCAAGCTTCTCATTCTCACACTTGATCTTGGCATAATCATCATGGTTGCATGACTCAACCACACTCTTGCCTTTGCTACTAGAACCTTGCTCAATGCTTTCAATGATCAAGTCATCACATGATGTAGCTATATCACACTTAACAACATGGTTAGTAGCATCATGTGTCTCAGCAACCACAAGACTATCATAGTCAATTTTTAATGTGGTGTATTTGTCTTTTAGAGAGCTATGTCTAGTGATGAGCTCATCATGCTTCTTCTCAAGTTTATCAGGTTGATCTTTGAGCTCTTTGTTAGAGGTTTTGAGCTCCTTGAGAGTAGAAGACATAATTTCATTTTGATCTCTAAGCTCACCACTAGTTTTTTGAGCATTTTCAAGCTTGGATGAGAGTGATTCATTTTCATTTTGAAGATCATCATTTTCACTTCTAGTCCTTCTTATGATTTTAGTGTATTTGTTTAGCAATTTTACAAGTTCATCATAAGAAGGTGCATCAAATTCATCATCACTATCACTATCATCATCATCATCACTATCATGGTTTTGTACCTTACGTTCACCCTTGGCCATAAGACATAGGTGAGTAGTGGACGATGATGGTGAAGAAGGCGGTGAAGGTGGTGGTGAAGATGTCGGTGAAGATGATGGCCCCATCACAAATGCGGCAACCTTCTCTTTCTCATCATCGCTCTCATCTTCGGAGGAGCCACAAGATGATTCAATGTCGGTGAGCCAATCACCAATAATATAAGCCTTTCCACCCTTCTTCTTCTTGTAGAATTCCTTCTTTTTGCCATCCTTCTTCTTGTATGGCTTGTTCTTCTTCTTCTCATCTTCTTCATCACTTGAATCATTTTTCTTGCCCTTGTTCTTGTTCTTGAACTTGTCTTTTGGTGGTCTAGGGCATTGATGAGCTAGGTGGCCAAGTTCACCACAATTGTAACAATCCATCTCCGAGATGGGCTTTCTCTTGCTACTTGTGAAGAATTTCTTTTTCTTGCCATCGAACTTGATGCCACTCTTGTTGAGCTTCTTTAGCATCTTGGTGGTCTTCCTCACCATGAGTGCAAGTGATTCATCATCGATATCACTTTCACTTGAGCTTTCTTGCACGATCATGGCTTGGCCCTTCTTCTTCTTCTTGTCATGGCTAGCTTTGAAGGCCAAGTCTTTCTTCTTGGAAGATGATGAGCCCTCTTCCGGAGTGATGTGCATGTACATCTCATGAGCATTGATCTTCCTCAATACTTGAGTCGGTGTTGCGGTGGAGAGATCACTTTGATGAAGCACGGTGACAATGTGACCATACTTCTCAACGGGAAGCACACTCAAGATCCTCCTTGCAACATCCGATTGACTCATTTGAGTGAGCCCAAGAGCATTGAGGTCCTCTACAAAAACATTCAAGCGAGTGTACATTTCATTAGCACTTTCTTTGGGAAGCATCTCAAAAGAATTAATTTTCTTTAAAGCAATATGATAGCGTTCCTCACGCTCACTCTTAGTTCCCTCATGGAGAGCACAAAGATTTTGCCACAAATCATGAGCGTTCTTTGCATTACGCACACGATTGAAGATATCTTTGCCTAAGCCCCGGTAGAGTGCATTTTTGGCCTTTGCATTCCACCGGTCGTACTTCTCCTCGTCACCCGTGGGGTTTGCGGGATCCTTGATAGCGGGAAGCCCTTCGGTTGCGGCTCTAAGACACCCGACATCTATGGCTTCGAGGTACGCCTCCATTCGGATTTTCCAATATAGAAAATCATCCCCCTCAAAGGTGGGAGGTGGTCCTTCCCCGTTAGACATCTTGCTCTAGGCGGTGAAGCCTAAAATAGGAGCAACACGGCTCCGATACCAATTGAAAGGATCAAGATGCCCAAGAGGGGGGTGAATTGGGCTTTTCTAAAAAATAATTGCAAGAATTAAATCCTATAAGCCGGAATTCACCCCTAGTGCCTACTTGTGTTCCTAGAGAGTCTACCGTTAAAAAGTTTTGCACCCTAGTTTCCAATCCTAGTCTAGCATGGCAATTCTAGGAATGTAAAACAAGCAATGAAAGTAAATACGAGAAAGTAATTGCTTGAATGTAAAGGGGCAAGGAACACGGCGATGTTTTTCCGAGGTATCGGAGAGTCGCCACTCCCCACTAGTCCTCGTTGGAGCACCCGCGCAAGGATCAAGTGCTCTCTACGGGTTGATTCTTCGACACTCCGTCGCGGCGAATCACCCAAAACCGCTCACAACTTGAGTTGGGTCATCCACAAGCTCCGCCGGATGATCACCAAACTCCCAATCACCACCAAGCCGTCTAGGTGATGGCGATCACCAAGAGTAACAAGCTAGAACTCTCACTTGACCACAACAAGCCCAAATGAGGAGGTGGATGCACACTTGCTACTCTCGAATCACTAGTGAGGAAACTCAAACTTTGATTCTCAAATCTCTATCCTCACTAGAGCTCTTGCACTTCCTTGCACTCTAAAGGGTTTTCTCAGATGTTTGAATGAGCAAGAGAGCTCTAAAAGAGGTGGAGGGGTTGTATTTATACACCCCTCAAAGAAAACGAACCGTTACTTTCTGACACGGGGTCACCGGACGCGCCGGTGCAACACACCGGACGCGCCGGTCCCCCGTAACGGTCAAAACGCGATTTTGAAAACGAACCACCGGACGCACCGGTCAGGGGTGACCGGACGCGTCCGACGTGCAAGGGTGCTTACTGTACTTGCACCGGACGCGAGGCCGCGTCCGATGCCTGAAGACCGGACGCGTCCGGTCCTTTCAGGACCTTACTGGACTCGCACCGGACTCGCCGATCAAGTCCAGTAACGCGTCCGACGGGTGTTCTCCCAGAGTGACACGTGTCAGCCACTGACCACTGCGTCCGGTCCTCGCGAGGACCGCGTCCGGTGGTCAAGGCGAAACCCTAGCGCAGATCGTATTCACCGGACGCGTCCGGTGCACCCGAAGAGCGCGTCCGGTGCCTGGAAAACAGCCCGAAACTCGACGAAACGCGTCGCAACTTCAACCAAGTTGCTTCTAACTGAACTTTGAGCTATTCTAGGGTTGCCTAGCGCCAAGTTTAACAAGTGTGCACCACACCTAAACATAGGACTCGCCTAGGTCAAGCTACCCATTCATGCCCCCCTTTATAGTACGGCCAAAAGAGAAAAATGAAGATCCTAACGACTATTCCGAATGTGTCTCATCACCTCGTCATCCGGAACTAACCGTCCTTAATCTTGACGTCACTCTTTTGAAAACCGAAACGATTTCCATCAAGGGACACGAGTACCACAGTGCTCAAAGCAGTTATCACCTCCATGACCTAACTTACCAAGTTTCTGCAAAACACACGTTAGTCATGGTAACAAAGTGTTGTCATTAATTACCGAAACCAAACCTTGGGGCCTAGATGCTTTCAACCGCTTTGTGTCGTCGGCTAGCCGGTCACCGTGGTTGCCGAGCCGCCACCGTCGTCGGTGATGGGTCACCGGAGCTCGAACCGTAGCGCTACCGAGCAAAATGGAGTCATGGGGAGGTGTAGTTAGCGTTGGTAGAGTCGGTTTGTCGTTTGGGTCATCAGTCGTCGGCCGGCCACCGCGGGCAAGCGCGCGAGCGCGCGGGAGCGAGCCGTCGAGCGTGAGGTGAGGGATGACAAGTGGGACCGTGTTGTCAGCGAGCGCGAGAGAGAGAGACGCGGGCGCGGGCGAGCGAGTGGGCTGGGCCGCGGCTGGGCCGAGCGCGTGCGGGCGTGGGCGCGAGTGAGCGGGCCGCCTGGTTGGGCCTGACCGCGGGGAAAAAGAAAAGCCGGCCCGATTTCGTTTTTGTTTTTCTTTTTCAAATAAATGAATAGTGTTGTTATTTGTTTATTTGTTTAAAAATTGTGTAAAGTTCCAAAATTCATGAAAATTTTTGTGTAAGCTTCCCAATGTATAAATTATCTAGGAAAAATGTTAAATCATGAATTTGAATACTTTGTGCAGTAGAAATAATTAGTTCCAATAAAGATTAAATGCAACTTCCAGTATTTTTAATAATTAATTTATTTATCCAAAAATTATGAAATTTAGTATGGCACTGTTATAAATCATTGTTAACCCATAGAAAAAGTTTGAGCTTGTTTAGATAAAGTTTAATCAACTTCTAATTATGCCCTAATTATTTAAATAGAAAACAAATGTTAATTTAGGAACTTTAAGTGTTGTGTGCCTTTTGATTGAGTGATGTCCTTAGGTCACTACCCTTTTGTGATCTCTGGCACTTTAATTTCATGGCTGAGCTCGTTAGTAGCTTGTTAGGTTAAGAGCTGGTATCGCGGGAACTCGTCGCTGCTAGTTAGTAGGTTTTCTGTTTACGACTGTACCGTGAAGGGAAGTTGTACTCGAATCGTAACGTGGCATGTTATCATCAAGCATCATGTTTATCATCGAGCATCATGTTAAAGCATGTTATGTATTCGTGTAGTCACCGCTTTCGAAGAAGCCGAAGTCGTCGAGCAGGCCTCCGGAGAAGAGCGATCGTCGGCAGATCCCGGACCCGACGGAGGAGTTCACGAGTCTGAGTCAGTCGTCGTGTCAGAGCAAGGCAAGCCCCGGTGCATTTAAACCCTACCTTGAGTTTTACAAATCTTTATTATTTATACTATGGTTTATTGCATTAAGTAATTAGGAGTTGAGTGATAACCCAATTACTACATTATCATCCTTGATTATTGCGATATCACCCTTGCTACTTGTTTTACTGAAAATGCGTAGTATGCTTCGCTATGCTTAGAAGTTAAGCTTTTAAATGAAATGTTTACATAGCCATGACGGCATACTTAATGAATAATGAAGTATGAGAATGAACTTGAAAGATCGGGCGGGTGGTTTGGCCACTGCTAACATGCATTGGGAAAGGAGTCTCAATGTAGTGTTTCCGCCTTGTCAGTTAAGGACCGTTCGTTGTAGGCCTGTTGTGTTCGAGAATTTGCAACTAGCTTCATGCCTTGGGTAAGCCCAACATGTTAGTGATTCCATTACGAGAACGTCTAACCTCGCACTGGGAGTGGAGAGATGGCGGGAGTAACGTGTACCCTCGGGGCTAGAATCGGGCCGGGTTCAAGGAGTACTGTACTCTCGGGTGGCGATGGACACGTTCTGGTTTTGGGAGATCTAAATGAGGGTTGATATATGCAGATTCGGTTCTACATATATCGTGATGTTAGAGATCCCCAGCTGGGTATAATCGGTTCGAATCGTCGTTGCTCCTCGGTTATGGAGACTTGATCACCTGACTTGCATCGTAGTTAAGAACTGGAATGAAAGAAAGAATAAGAAAGGTTTTGATGATAATTACTTTGATCTAGATTAGGATCACATAGATTTGGTTAATGAACCATCAATGGTAAAAGTAAAATGTTGAAAATAAGGACTTACCTTAGTAAGCTTTTCTGCAAAAGAAAATCTTGATTTTGATTTACCCGTACCTTGATTCCCTAAAAGCTAGCATGCCCTTGGAGTCTTTGTCTTAGTCGGGTAAGTCTTGTTGAGTACCTTTGTACTCAGGGTTTGTTGAACCCCTTGTTGCAGGTGCGGTTCATGAACAAGTCTGTCTCGAGCCTTGTTGCATGACCGTCGTGGTTGAAGAAAGCGACGACGAGTAGACTGTGTGGCCTTTGGGCAGGGCATCTCGCTTGTGTGATGTAATAAAGTTACTACCGATACTTCTCTACTACTGGTTTGTAATAATGTACATAAGGTTTGAAGTTTGAAAACTGGTTTGTAAACCTATGTTATTGTAAGACTTCCGCTACTTTACTCTGTTGAATATTTTGAATAAACTGTTGTAATATTGCAATACTCCTGTGATTGGATCCTGTTCGGAGGAAAGCAGGCCTTTTAAGTTATGGTGAACATAAGTACGACTGTCAGAGGTCATTATGACAATGATGTGTACTTGTGGGCCATCATAATTAGGAGGTTCTGTGACACTAGGCACAAGGGGTGAAATGGGCTAAGTGATAGGTTTTAATTCGTGAGAATTTTATATTAGCCCAATTCACAACCCCCTCCTTGGGCATCTTGATCCTTTCAATGGGGAAGACGTGGCTACGTGGGGACTGGCGACGAGGAGAGCAGGCGACAGTAGGCAAGGAGGGAAGCAGGTAACTCTCAAATATGCTTGTTAGAAACATTATTTTGTTGAGAGAGAGGTTAGTCATATTGATTTCTTTTTCTTCCTTTTGCAATTGAACCATTAAGGTGGGGATGTTTAGGTGGTTCAACTATTGTATGACCTTTATTTCCAATAGTCAAGTTAGAATAATTAGTTCATGCCTTCAGGGTAACTAATATTATTTTGAACCTAATATATTGACAGTGATGCGTCTATCAAGGTGTGTAGGGGTTGTGTGGGGGATGGGGGGCTCAAGCCCCCAGCCACGCCGACACCATGGTTCCCTACTTTAGTCTCCCCCTTAAATTTTTAGCCCCTATATATTCAACACTTTAGTCCCTCCTTTAAATTTTTAGCCCTTATATATTGAGTCATGTGTCCCCACCTCATACTAATCCAGATACGGATTTTTTTTCTTCCATTATTCTACAATCTTACGAAATGTCATGTTGCATCATCGACTGGGATTTGCTTCAAGTGGTTGACCATATTAGAAAGAATGTTTACACAATGATTCATCACTAGCCTCTGGCTTGGTTGTAATGCAATGCAATGGCAAATAAGGTTTGCTATTTCCAATAGGTGTGTTTGAGTCAAGTCATCAAAATTCAACTCTAGTGTGGGGTCTACAACCTTCCTAAATTTGTCATGATCAAGTACATTTTTCTGAAGATTGGTACTAGGTACATGTCATCTTTGTAAAGATCTCCATAAGAATAACACCATACATATACACATCAATTTTTGTGGTAAGCATTCCCGTAGCTACAAACATAGTATTACAATATTGCTAAACCATTTAAAATATAATAGAACTGTATTAGTGCTTGTTTTTTAAAAAAACTTTGTGAATCTTAAAGCACCTTTTTAGAAAGATCTCCAATGTAAAACTCATATAAAAGTTCTAGGGGTGTTTTTTGGGCTACATTGTAGCACGGGGTACGGGGGCTCAAGCCCCCCTGCTCTCCTGCCCTTGTCCCATTTAGAATCCCCTTGAAGAAAGCCATTAAGCCCCATTTACCTAAGATATTAATATCACTGATGCTGTTTGAATCCTCTTGAAGAAACCCACAAAGCCCCATTTACCTAAGCATCACTGAAGTTATCTGTGGCTTTTATTAGGATATGCATCGTTAGTTTGGCTACACCAAGGTTAGAGTGACAATAAGAATTTGTGCCTCAAGTGGTCACTTCAGTGCTAAGGTGGGGTCGAAAGTGCAGATCAACTTCCAGTTTTCATCTCGCAATACATGCAAAACCAATGGAAAGAACAATGATTCTAGTTATGTGATTCCAATGATCATGATAATTTGTGCCATTGACTTTAGATTTTAACAACCTAGAGGATCCCCTTTTGGAGCAACCTCAACTAAGTGGTACAAAATTTAAGATTTGTAGAAGTTGTTAGAGAATTTGGTATCACCCCCTGAGTTAATTGTTCGATAGATGTAGGTATCCAAACATCAAAAGATTTACAAAAGTCGGCGAAATTATCTTGGTTAAGTTATGCTCAGGCAATTTTATTCCTACAACCACAACTCCTCCGAAGCCGATTCCAACCCAACTGCCATCACATGCATTGTTTCCTTTTTAGCCCAAGTTTGAGCAAGCTCAAGTAGGAATCCAAACTAAGATGATATGGTGGATATGTGACCATGTCCAAGGGTGTGGAGGCAAGGGGGCAGTAGGGGTTGTGCCCCTCTCACGCTAATTTCTACCACAATTTTTCAGGTGGCCTTGGCTTGGGTGACTCAATCGTCATGCGACTTGCGAACTCGTGGTGATCAGTCAACGACGGCTGCAACATAGAAGACGTGTGCGGTTTTGCATGTCGCGGTCGAACGGCAAGAAGTACGCAATAGAGAGCAACAAGCAAGCCACAGTAGGCTCCAGGGGCGGATCTACAGTAGTAGCATGGGGGTACAGCTGTCCCCCCAAAATTTCTGAAAAAAAATCAAGTATATATATTCTTTAATATCTTGTATATGTATAATACTCTTTCTAGGCCCAGCTGCAGCCCATTTCAAACGTACAGCAGCCCATTTCCAAACATATTAATGTATAATAAGCACTTTGCCGATCTGCCGAATAGCCGAATACGAAACGACGCGTCAACACAACTCCTTCCTCAACCACGCCCGCCGCCGCTGCAAATACGGAAGCCCTCATCGGCGTTGTTCGGTCGTTGTCTGACGGCCGGCCGGCTGGCTAAGGTGCTGCTTGCCTGCTTCTGATTTCCGACCTTTCCTCCGCCCATCCTATGCTACGCCAATATGCCCAGGAACTGCCGAACTGACAAGCTGCAAAAGGTAAAAATTCAATCTTGTTCTATTGCGATAACTGATCAATCATTTTTTTACCGGAATATTCCCATCAATATTGAGTTCTAGTTTGCGGAATCCCTCTTCTAATTTGACCGATTATTGCAGTTGCAGACTGCAGAACATCAAGGATCAAGTAGCGTGAAGAGGAATAACAATCTTGCATCTCTATGGAATGCTCATGCTCAGAAACAGAAAGCACAAAAGGTGTCTTCTTCCACTCCAAATCAACTAATTATTCATGATCAGCAAGTAGGACCTGAAATTCCTTGTGAGGAAGAAATACATGAGACACTGGAGATGGAAGATCAAGAAGCAAGACCTGAAAATCCTAGTGACGAAGAAATACATGAGGAACAAGAGACAGAAGAGGGAATTTATGATGTTGATCGTCTTCCCCATGATCCTGGAAAGAGGATCCCCATCATACAATATTCTGCAAATGAGCAAGATGCAGTGAGGAGAGGATATATTGCAAAAGGGCCATGCCAGCCAAGGACATATAATTTTCCACAGCGACAAATTGGTGGTAAGCGTCGCTTTCCGGTTAGATGGTTTGACAAGTATGATTGGCTTGAGTACAGTGTAGAAAAGGATGCTGCCTTTTGCTTTGTTTGTTATTTGTTTGCGGATACAGCTAATTATGTTGGTGGTGATGCTTTTGTGAATAGTGGGTTTAGAAAATGGAACCAGCCTGCAAAACTTGACTTGCATGTTGGAAGCATTACAAGCACCCACAATGAAGCTCTTGAGAAATTTACTAATTTCATTAGGCCAAGAGCATCAATAGCAAGTACTTACATTAAGCACACCACAGAAGAAAAAGTTAAATATAAGGCGCGCTTAACCTACTCAATTGGTTGTCTGAGGTTTCTTTTGCGTCAAGGGCTGTCTTGTCGGGGACATGATGAAAGTGACACATCTAGCAATATGGGGAATTTTAAGGAACTCCAAAAATGGTTGGGTGAAATGTTTGAAGATGTTAAAAAGGTTACAGGACAGAATGCTCCCAAGAATTGTCAGATGACTGCCCATTCCATACAAACAGATATCATTAATTGTTGTGCCAAAGAAACTAGCAAACTTATCATTGAAGATCTCGGAGATGACTACTTTTCTATACTTGCTGATGAATCTAGTGATGTTTACCAAAAGGAACAGTTAGCTCTTTGCATAAGGTATGTTGACAAAAAAGGGAGGGTTACAGAAAGATTCCTTGGTATTGTTCATGTTCAGGATACTACTTCTTCAACACTAAAAGATGCAATAGTGTCTCTTCTTATGGAGCACAAATTGACATTATCTAAATGTCGTGGTCAAGGATATGATGGAGCTAGTAACATGAAGGGGGAAATCAATGGGCTGAAAACAAAAATCATGGACGAATCTCCTTCAGCATACTATATTCACTGCTTTGCGCACCAACTCCAATTGACTCTTGTTGCTGTTGCCAAACAAAATGATGACTGTGTCGCATTTTTTGATTGTGTCACAAATATTTTGAATGTTGTTGGGATTTCTTGTAGAAAGCATCACATGCTTAGAGAAGCCCAGGCACAGGAGGTTTTGGAAGCTTTAGAACAGGGTGAAATTGAAACAGGACAAGGTTTAAATCAAGAGATGGGTCTGGGTAGGCCAGGAGATACTCGATGGGGAACTCACTACAAGACTATTTCTCGTATTATTGCTATGTATCCCACACTCCGGAAAGTTCTTGGGAATATCTCAAAAGATAAATCTCAAACTGAGCGTATAAAAGCTCAAAATTGCTTGACAGTAATTGAGTCATTTGACTTTATATTCATGGCACACTTATTGCTGACCATATTTGGATATACTGATGAGTTATGCAAGGCTTTGCAAAAAAGGGATCAAGACATTATCAATGCTATTGAACTTGTTGAGATGACTAAGTTCCATTTGCAAGTGTTGCGAGAGGACAATGAATGGGAAACCTTTCTGAAGGATGTCACATCTTTTTGTGTTAAACATCGAGTCAAGGTTCCTGATATGGATGGTTTTTATGTGCCTGTGGGGAGACCAAAACGTTACTTTGTGAAAGTAAAGAATCTTCATCGGTTCCATGTTGAAATGTTTCTAAGTGTCATTGATATGCAACTCCAAGAGCTCAATAGCAGGTTTGATAATATATCTTGCTTATTATTTTATTATTGTTCAGCTTTTTTGTTTTTTCCTTTTGTAATAATTTATTTTCTCCTTACTGGGGCAGGTTTGATGAAGTTAATACAGAGCTTCTTGTTTGCATGGCTGCTCTAAATCCAGCTAATTCATTTGCTGCTTTTGATAAAGATAAACTTATGAAACTTGCAAAGTTTTATCCTCAAGATTTTACAAGTACAGATTTGGTCCAACTTTCTTCGCAGCTTAATATGTTTATTGTTGATGTGCGAAACGACACAAGGTTTCAACAAGTGAAGAATCTTAATGAGCTATCTATCAAACTAGTTGAGACAAAGAAGCATGATCGCTTTAAACAGGTTTATTTATTGCTGAAATTGGTCCTCATCCTTCCCGTAGCTACTGCAAGTGTTGAGAGAGTCTTTTCAGGAATGAACTATGTGAAGACCAAGCTTCGGAATAAGATGGGTGATCAATACTTAAATGATTGTTTGGTCACATTTATTGAGCGTGATTTTTTTCGGCGTGTAAGCAATGAAGATATCATTAAACGCTTTCAAGCCATGGCGGAACGACGTGTGAAGCTTTAGCTGGAAACTTGTATTACTGTGTATTAGTATATTAGAATTATGGAAAGTTGAAAACATGTAACTTATCACAACTATTTTATCATCGTTTAGTGATCTAATTATGTCTTGTCCATGTTCGTTGACTATATCGTTTTCGTCCGTACCCCCATGATTGAAATCCTAGATCCGCCACTGGTAGGCTCGACCGCAACACTCACAAGGTCTAGATCACGTATGGACATATCATGTATAGTCTTTTTTTTAATTTCTATTGGTTAGGTTGGAATATAGTCTGCAACAAGAAGGGGAGTAGACAGCGGACGGTAGTTAAGGGAGGAGGCGATGACAAGAAGAGGAGCAAGATACTAGTACTAGGGTATATAGTTGTAGACATGTGGCTCGTGTATATTTGAGTAAGCGGCGAGATGGGTGTGAGTCCTTTCTCTGAGCCGATGCTATTTTGCGGGCCGTGCCGCATGTTGTCCGGCGTGCCAAGGGCCGACATAAGCACATCACATGACGGAATCGCACAGTGTCGTGCTTAGGCTAGGCCAAAAAATACCACGGTAACAAGTCTCACGTTGTACAAAAATGTCTCGTGTCTATAGTAGACAAGAAACAGGTGAAACCAGAAAGATTAGTTACCGGCTCCGGCTCCTATATATACGTACTCTAGCATGCCACCCAAAAACTAGCCCTGGCAGACAGTGTGCTCGTATATGCAGGTTTCATCTGTTTCGGTACGTTATTGCGGTTATGGCCGTGTTTAGTTCCCCTCGATTTGGGGGGCGGCTGAAGCACTGTAGCTACAGTGATTAGCACTGTAGCATTTCGTTTTAATTTGGTAAAAATTGTCCAAACATTGACTAATTAGGCTCAAAACGTTCGTCTCGCAAAGTACGACAAAACTGTGCAATTAGTTTTTGATTTCATCTACATTTAGTACTCTATGCATGTGCCAGTATTTTGATGTGACGGAGAATCTTCTTTTTGCATAGTGAAATTTGGGGTAATATTTGGGATCTAAACAGGGCCTATATGCGTCAAGGACTCGAGACCTTTATACACACACATGTATTTGGTTCTGAAAAAGGAAACCAGATATGAAAAATGAATGAGAGGAAATTGCATTAAGAACTGCACTGTTTCGTGAAAGGACGTGACGTGGATGCGTGGGCGAGTAAGACCATTCTCTGCGCGCAATACCCCCACATTGCCATGAAAGTTCGTGCAGCTGCAGTATATACTGTACGCTGTACGTACTTGTAGGACCGCATCATCATCAGTTTCAGTGTTGTCCCACACTGAAAGCTGGTCGTCGTCTAGCTCCGGAGTTTGGTTTCTGCGTTGCATTTGAGCTCGATCTCTTACAAGCTGTTGCAACTTCGCATGCTCTCTCTCTCTATCTATCTATCTATCTCTCTCTCTCTCTCAACAAAACAGAAAAACAGAGTATCTTTGGAGACGTAGAGGCTTTTAGCAAGCTAAGCAAGCTGCTTTAATTTGCGACATGATATATGTAGTAATTACATGGCAAAACAATAATGAGTACCATCAGTTACAAGATTCCAGGATTAGGAGGTCCTATATACATGATCTAAGTAGCAATTAGAAGAGTAAACTAGATCTCTGGCCTGCCGGAAGACTCGCCCATTCAATTTGCCCAGACTAAAAGAACAAATCCGCCACTATCACCTCATGTCAGTATGGTTGCATCTGCTAGTTGCAGCTCCCACAGTTTTTTTTTTTTTTGAAAAAAATAAATGAACAGGCATGGAGTACTGCATACATGTACCACTACTGAAACCACTATACTGTAGATACGAGTATAATATTAGAGCTATGCTATATGTGTGTTCTCAACGGTTGAGAAGCTAGCTACTGCGCCCAATAGAAAAGATGGGCTATGTTATTATAAAAGTACAGTGCACTCACTAACTTTTGATTTAACATATGTAGGAGTATGTCAGTTGAAGAAGGTCAAAAGTACATGTAGCTTAATTAGGTGCCAACAAATACTGACCCTGTTCAGCATGCTGTTTTTTGGCTTATAAGCCGGCTGTGGCTGATTTGCTGTGAGAGAAAAACACTGTTCCACGGCTGATAAGCCTAAGACGAGTATTTGGAAAAGATCCAAGACCGGATCAGAGTAGTTGTCACAGTCGTACGATTTGAAAAGATCCAAGACCGGATCAGAGTAGTTGTCACCTGCTTTGTACTTACAAAGTGGTAAACAAATACAGATGCATGGCACACCGCAACAAGGGGTCTGCATGCCTGAACTTTTGGGAAAACATTGCTAGTTTAGTGATGGTAGTACGAGCACTGTTCTGTTTTACTCTGATCACTGACCAGGGGCCAGGGCACAGAGGCAAGTGATGAGGAAGCTGATGGCTGGACGGAAACAAAATTGACAGTGTTAGATAGAGAGACATGGATGCATGGTGACGGACGTGCATGCATCTTGATCGATACTAACAAACAAGGTCGGCATTGTAGGCGGGATCCCATATGTCTCCGATAGATCCTGTTGGGGTTTCGAAATTTGAAGCTATGTAGTAGTGCGGCTATATTCTACTCCGTCCTGACCTGAAAATAATACAATTCTAGAATAGTGATATGTTATATTATGTTGAGTTTGACCAAGCTTATGTTAAAAATACGAATATTTATTGTACTAAATAGATAGCATTAGATTCGTCACGAAATCTATTTTTATTAATATTTTTATCTGTATACTAGATGCATGAGTGCTCGTGCGTCGCAACGGGTGCAACATAAATTGAACGAGATGTTTGGTAGCCAAGTCAAAATCAAGAATATATCAATTCAATTTTGCACGTGTTATACCATGATAATTTCTAGAAACACATTCATTATCGTAATGAATCTAAAATAAAAGGTAGGCTTAGAGCTTGTTGTCTGAAAGTTACGACAAGCATCAGTTACCTGAATGGCTGAAAATTTGTTGCTAGGCATTGAATTGAATTTATCCATGCTCTGCCTTGCCCAAAACATGTATGCTCGGAATTACAACGTTGTAGCCCAGATGCATGAGGCATGGCACCCAATTCATTTTTTGGAAAAAAAAAGTTTTCATTGTGAACGTGCAATGCGAAGGACGGACGAGATTAGGATCACGATCATGATCATTGTGTGGTGATATTCCGATATATACATCCCTTTCCCTTCCCATAATTCTCCTTTTGTTTTATTCCATTTTTTACTTGCCTTCTTCCAGTGTTTCTATGTGGTGATTATTTGCCTGCCGGTGATTTCGTGAGGGTGATACATTCCTTCGTGTTTCCATTGCATTCCATGCGGTGTTTACCGGTTTTTTTTTGCCGTGTGCGGTTGATTTTTTTCCGTGTGTGGGTGACTGACGTTGTTTTTTTTCCGTGTGCGTGATTGATAGGGATTTTTTTGCCGGGTAGACATGGATCGCATGATTGTTTTGGTGCTGCCGGATAGACATTGGCAATCCATATGTTTTAGTTGTAGAGATAGAGACATAGAAGAGAAGAGAAGAGAAGAGAAGAGACAGAGATAGAGAAGATTTAGTTAAACTTTGCATTGGGGCGGGGGGGCGCAGGAATGGAGGTAGTGCTAGTATACACATAGGAGTATAACGCTAGCTGAACGTGACTCTCAAATAAAACTTGGATGCAGTACTAGCTAGCTAGCTGCACCGGAGACGACGGAGACGGAGAGTGCCTGTGGATTTATTCAAACTCCTACTACAGTACTCCATGTGCTTGGCGCTTCCGGTCCGGTCCACTACTCCACTGGCTACCCTGCCCATATTGCTTCGAATTCAGCGAAATTTGCCCCGTTTATTGGGCGGTCGTGCATGGAATTCGGTGAAATCCCTTGCGTGCGACTATGGTGTTGTTTAGTTGGTGAAAAAGTTTGGGTTTGGCTACTGTAGCATTTTTCGTTTTTATTTGGCAATTTGTGTTCAATCATGGACTAATTAGGCTTAAAAGATTTGTCTCGTGATTTGCAACTAAACTGTGTAATTAGTTTTTTCTTTCGTCTACATTTAGTACTCCATACATGTGCCGCAAAATTTGATGTGACAGGTACTATAGCACTTTTTGGGTTCACTTTTTAGGTTGGTGAGCCAACTAACCAGGCTCTATGCAATTGTGGTCACTGGTCAGGCGGTCGTCAGGGCTGCTGCCTCGGACGGGGCGTGGTCAGGTCGTAGTTGGGCCCAGTTTAGTTACCCAAAAATTTTGCAAAATTTTTCAGATTTCCCATCACATCGAATCTTTAGACACATAAATATATGAAGTATTAAATATAGATAAAAAATAAAAATAATTACACAGTTTAGACGAAATTCACGAGACGAATCTTTTAAGTCTAGTTAGTCCATGATTGGATAATATTTGTCAAATAACAACGAATTTGCTACAGTAATGTTTTCCAAAAATTTTCGCGAACTAAACAGACCCTTGAGCTCGAGAGGTGATGATGTGCAGTGCCTCCATGTGCAGTGCAGCTGTGTCTAGCCTCCATGTGCAGAGCTGCTGTGTCTAGCCAAGGGTCGAAGCCCTGCCAAGGCCTTGTTTAGATAGCCAAATTCACTTCTAAATTTCACTATGCAAAAAGAAGATTCCCCATCACATCAAAATGTCGGCACATATATAAAGTATTAAATGTAGATGAAATCAAAAACTAATTGCACAGTTTTATTGTACTTTGCGAGACGAATATTTGAAGCCTAATTAATCAATGTTTGAACAATTATTAGCAAATAAAAACAAAAAGCTACAGTAACTCAGAACAGTACCACTGCCGCCGATTCGGCGGATCTAAACAAGGCCCAACTGCTCCACAGCTCACTCAGCCTAACTAGAGAAGACATGGATTACTGATGAGCTCGTGTGTGTACTCCTTCCCTTGAGGCTGTGCACACTGCGCGACTGTAAAAGGCCCGCTACGCCATATTTGGCGTTTGCACGCCCACACCGCGCAACGGCAAAGGACCCGGCAAACTTGCGTTCGCTATAGGGACACTGGACAGGCAGAGGTGCGGGAGAGGAACGCTATCCTCTCCAGTGCCGGGCCCCACGTCGCAGGAGGTGCGCGCCGCGCCGGTGGACGCCGCCCGTGGTCGCTTCTTTTTTTTTAGCGTTTGCAATAGAGGGGCCACCACTGCAGCACAAGATTTTTACCGTGCGCTAGATCCAGTTCTGATAAGTGGGCCAGTGGAGGTAGAGATCAGTTTGGAGACTCCACCGGTGCGGATATACACAGATTAACTGCTTGCATTTGCATTGACTACAGTTCCCCAGCGATGTTTGCGTTGCCTTGCCTGCTACTAGGACATTGCCACAATTACCTCTGCAAGCCGACCACCATGCCAACATGCTCCTGTACTCCTAGTAACTCAGTGCAAATGTAACCTGGGCATTGTTTAGATTCCAGAGTTTGGCCACCAAATTCACTATGCAGAATTCTTATTCCCCGTCACATCAAAATGCCGACATATATATGGAGTACTAAATATAGATGAAATAAAAAACTAATTGCACAGTTTTGTTGTACTTTGTGAGACGAATATTTTAAGCCTAATTAATCAATGTTTGAACAATTATTACCAAATAAAAACAAATTTGCTACAGTGTAACGTGACACTTACTATGCAAAGCTTGATTCCAAATTTTAGAATCTAAACATGGCCCTGGAAGACAAGCAGCAAACGAAGAGTGCTGGCTCTGCAGCGCGGCAAATAAACCGGCGATGCAAACGTGCAGAAAAGCAGGAATCAGAGAGGGAAAGGAGATACGAATGTTGAGAGGAAAAAAAAGGATCTGCACAGTACTCGTACTCCTACTGATGAATGCATGCAGCAAGCAGCATGCAGCATAAAGTGCACGGTCACCCATGGAGTCTTGGGGCTGATAGTCCGAGTGCTAGCTCTCTCATCTATCAAATCAGAACCGAGCCTAATCATTGCTGAGAAGAAAGTCGCCATGCACGCAGGTCACTCAGGCAGCGGGTGGCCTGCCTGGTCTTCTGGTCTCACGGGCTTGTGCTGTGAGCCTGTGACCCACGGGCTCACGGACGTGCATAGACCCAGTGCGATCGGGTGATGATGTTCTGATTATGGATATGCAAGTTGCAATGGGGCTGCGGACATGCATGATGCACTTGCATCCAGATCGGGGTAAATTGTGGCAAACAACCAAAAAAATGCATTGTTGTATATCACCACAGTAGTAAAATACGTCCTTAAGCTTATTCTAAGATGTTATCTACTCCATCCGTCCTAAAATATAGTGCATTCTGGTATTTGAAATTTGTCCTCAAATATAGTATATTATGTGAACAAGAAGATAATGTTTACTAAATAAAAATACATGATTATCTTGTACATACAAGGAAAGTAACTCATGTACTTGCCATATTTTGTATAAGAAGACTAAGAGTTCACCGTTTAATCATGCGGAGCAGAATCGGATTTCAATACATTAGAAAGGTAAGTGAGGAGTACATACGTCTATTGCACTCTCTTTTATTTTATCTTAGAATAACCAGAATACACATATATTTCGGAACACAAGGAGTAGGTCTATGAAATTACTGTCATACGTCTAACACTAATTTCGACCTAGACGAGGGATACCCTTATAAAGTATCCAGTTTATGGATGTAGATTATACAGATTAGCAAGTTTTACACTCACCACAAAGAGTAGGAAGTATTGGCCCCGTTCGGCTGTGCTGATAAGCCGACTGAAAAACACTGTTGGTTGATTTGTTGTGAGAGAAAAATATTGTTCCGACTAAAAAAACAAGCTGAAAAAAACGGAGGCCATTGTACTTAGACCATTGTTGAGAGATACGTACAGTAGTTAGAGTACTGCTTTCCCATAACCTCGCCCGTCGGGGTCTATTCCTTGCGCATTACCACGACCATGCAGCGCACATTGTGTTGACAGGTGTACGAACAGTCAGAACAGTCCCGTCGACGCCACTAGTGACGTCACAAAAAGAATCGGCAACTGAAAGCATGCAGCGGGCAGTGCAGCACGTGCACTCTGGTAGTCTGGTCCGGGGAGGGGGAGGAAGAGAGCAGAGCGGGTCCTCCGTAGCAACAGGGTCCCGACAGGAGGCGGCCCACGAGCTGAGCTCGCCCTCACCTCACGTGCTGGGCTGGGGAACGGGGATCCAGTCCCGGTCGGCAGCCAAGCCCACGGGGCCACGGCGCGGCAGCGGCACATGCCCTGCCCTGCCGTGCCGCGTCGCGTTCCGGCGGCAGCTCAAATCTCCCTGTCGCCGGCCACGGGGACGTGACGAGACGGCTCATCACTCACACGGTGTCACACACCTCACCTGACGAGACTAGTCCTACGTGAGTCGGAGGAAACCCAAGGTCGACAACTAACCCGCCGCGGTTCAAATCTGAAATCGAGTTCGTTTGCAGCTGATGTCGAATTTGTTGCAGTTTCCCATGTTCTTTCTTTCACTAGCTATATAGGCTGGGCCTGGGTCGTCGTCGCATTAGGTTTTGAACGCATCTGTAGGACAAATAAAGGCCTTGTTTAGTTTCAAATTTCAACCTCAAATTCTACTGTGCAAAAAGAAGATTCCCATCACATCAAAATACCGGCACATGCATGGAATATTAAATGTAGATGAAATTAAAAACTAATTGCACAGTTTTGTTGTACTTTGCGAGACGAACATTTTGAGCCTAATTAGTCAAAGTTTGAACAATTTTTACCAAATACAAACAAATTGCTACAGTGTGCATTTAATGCGCACTGTAGCAATTCAGGAGCCCCCAATTCCGGATCTAAATAAGGGCAAAGCCAGTGCCGTAGCCTCTACATATATACTTATACCCTACAAATACTGAAACAATCAGATCCATAGGATTTTCAGTTTTACTATTAGTAGTACACTCTGCCCTAGCTAGTTCAAGTGATCTAGAATTGTAGTAGGTACGTATAATAACAGGGCTCAAATCATCAGTCATTTTGGCTGCCATGACTCCGGACCAATTTACTCCCTCTCCCGTTCATTGAGACCTAGTACTCCACGAACCAATTTTTGTTGTTGTTGTGTTTTTTTAAAAAAATCTAGAGAGGCAAACCTATTTACCCTCCTCTATTATTTTTTATTACCAGAGACTACTTTTTAGAGGTGGTGAACAGCGCGTGTGTGGAAAGATTTTTTATCCACCTTTACAGAGCATTATTATAATTGAATTTCCATAAAGATAAGGCAGCATTGAAGAATGTTATGGGGTGGGCGTTGGACAGATAAAAGTCCCAACAAAATATGCTAGCCTCATCAAGGACATGTACAACAATGTCGTGACTAGCGTCCGAACAAATAATGGTAACACAGATTACTTCCCGATTAAAATAGGACTTCATCAAGGGTCAGCCTTGAGCCCGTATCTCTTTGCTTTGGTAATGGATGAAGTGACAAGGGACATTCAAGGGGATATCCCTTGGTGTATGCATTTTGCAGACGATGTAGTGCTAGTTGATGAAAGTCAGGCAAGAGTAAATAGGAAACTGGAGTTGTGGCGGCAGACCCTTAAGTCCAAAGGTTTTAGATTAAGTCGAATTAAAACAGAATATATGAGATGCGACTTAGGCAATGCTACACATGAGGGAAAGGTGAGTTTGGAAGGTCAAGTGCTGCCTAAGAAAGATACCTTGAGTTATCTAGGATCGATGCTACAGAAGGATGGAGATATTGATGTAGACGTTTGCCATAGGATCAAAGCAGGGTGGCTGAAGTGGAGCCAAGCATCTGGCATTCTCTGTGACAAAGGGGTGCCACAAAAGCTTAAAGGCAAGTTTCATAGAACGGCGATTAAACCTGCTATGTTGTATGGAGTAAAATATTGGCCTACAAAAAGACGGCATGTCCAACAACTGAGTGTCGCGGAAATGTGTATGTTGTGTTGGAGTTATGGTCACACAAGGATAGACCGAGTTCGGAACAATGATATACGTGATCGTCTATGGGTAGCACCAATTGAAGAAAAATTTGTCCAACATCGGTTGAAGTGGTTTGGCCATGTCCAAAGAAGACCTTCAGAGACACCAGCGCATTATGGAGTCCTAAGTCAAGATATCAATATGAGGAGAGGTAGAGGAAGACCGAAGCTGATACGAGGAGACAGTAAAAAGAGATTTAAAGGGTTAGGATATACCTAGAGATCTTTGTTTGGATAGGAGTGCTTGGAAAGCAGCTATCGATGTGCCTGAACTGTGATTAGGGGCTCATGTTAGGTTTCAACTCTAGTTTACCCCAACTTGCTTGAGATTAAAAGGATTTGTTGTTGTTGTTGTTGTTGAAGCTTGGGCACACTAAGAACGCTCCCTAGCTACTACGCAAGTGATTGTATGGGCTGTCCAATTGGTTCTTAGGCCACTTCGAAGCTTTTTGGTAGCAGTCGCGTTGTTCTTGGCCGGTAGAAATTTGTTGTAATTCCTATTTCTCGTGAAAGATGTAAAGATATGTTAGAATTTTTCAACAAATACTATAAAAATGTTGTACATTTTTTCCATGGTTGTTGCATGCTATATACTTTTGTATATGATCTTTGTTGCACGAGGTGTATCCATGTCGTGGACGATCTATGTGCCCCCTTTATTAAAATCATTTGAAAATTTTATGGCAAATATATACACACTAGTACAGAAAAGATTTTTAGAGATGGTTAAAACAGTTTTCATAAGCGGTTTGAAAACCATTACAATGCCACTGATTGTAAAAAAATAAGTGATTTTCAGAGGCGGGTTTAAAACCGTCTTTAAAAATCGATTGTCAAAGACGGATCTCTTAAGACAACCACAACTTAAAAAATTAATTTTCATAGTCGGTTGACTTAAGTCAACCATCCCTAAAAATAATTTTTAGATTTTTTTAAAATTATTTCTAATAAAAATAAAAAAATTATTTTTAATGTAGCCCGAAGGTCTGAGGACCAGCCACAGGTCATAAGATTTATTTTTCACTTGTTTTGAATTATTTTTCACTTGTTTTTTAATTGGTGCGGACACCAGGATTCGAACCCACAACCTCTTCCTCGTGCGTTTCATCCCCTACTACTGCACCACATAATTAATTGTGACAAGTTCTACGATGCTGTCTATTTGTATTAATATGTACAAATTTTGTAATTAATATTTTAACTCATAAATAATCTTAAATGAGAAAACTTTCAACTACAAATTTTTAGATCTCGTCGAGCACATCAAATTTCATACAGGACATTTCTCCATCTAAGGTCATTTAAAAAATTCAAAACTTTGAAATTCAAAATCCGAGACTTAATTTATATAGTTGGAACCCTAAATGATCTCAAATCAAAATTTTATCAACTACAAAGTTTTAGATCTCGTCGAGCTCTATAATTTTGATATAAATTTTGTCTTTATCCAACTTCATTTAAAAAGATACGAATTTATTAGTGCTACAGTGATTTTAAGGATGGTTGACTTAGTCAACCATCCTTGAAAATCGATTTTTAGGGATGGTGGATTTAATAAAACCATCTCTAAAAATCACTCATTTTTAGAAACGGTTGACATAAGCAACCGTCTTTGAAAATAGCATTTTCAGTGGCGGTTCTCTTAACGGAACCACTCCTAAAAATAAATATATTTTTAGAGGCGGATTTCTTAATGAAATCGCCCTTGAAAATGGATCTTCCGCGATGGTCACGGAGCTATAGTTCTCCCGGTGATGTTAGAGGCGGCGTGCTAGTTTAACCGCCTCTGGTAGAAAAGAGAGGCGTCTCTAAAAATCTTTTTTGTATTAGTGACACAATATATGCTTACATTCAAATTTTTAGATTTTTAATCACTTTTAGGTATTGTTAGACTTAATTAGTATTAGTACGGAGATAGAACCTTGAATTGTCCGTGCAAAACAATTGAACTGTTCATCTATCTCCATGGCATATGGGGAATGGACCATAGATAAATACATTTTTATGTTTTTTTTTAATTTTATTGAGCGAAGATGTAGTTCAGTTTTGAATTTCTGTCGGTTGTCATTCCAAAAAATTCAAAAACTCTCGTATGACAACATATATAACGTCTATTGTATGTGAAGAAAGTTTTAGGGTACATAAGTTATTTGATAACAAAGACCTTAAAATAAAATTATATATACAATAACAAAGATCTTTTGAGAAAGAGGTACAACCTTTTCCTAACTAGGACAATATTAGTGTCAAAGTTTGCAAACATATTATAACAAAACCACCTCGCATACATATACAGTCTTATAGCACCTAAGTAGGGACTCGGATGTGCAAGAGCATGCTAGAGAGGTGGAGGTGTCACTAGGGCTGCAAGCGTGATGAGCCAATGCCTCTCCTTGAATGCAAACCAACAACCAACCAGATCGTGCCCGCATTGCTACCAGCGCACCTTGACTTCGGCCTGAATCCATCTTCACTAACATCCTTCTAGTACCTTGATCTCGTGTACCATCTTGATTCCAAATGGAAGGTGCATATGGAGAACTTTCTCCCACACAAAGCATACATTGAGACTACAAATGGTGAAGCAATGAGCTAGTGTTATGTACTGGATCGGTGTGGGACTACACAAAGTTCCATTCCAATATCTGTTATATAAGAGATTAATTAAAACCTCTTCTTAATATATTTGTACACAAGTATGCTACGTGTTGATTTAGACCTGCCTGAAAACTCGACACAAGCAGCCTGTTCGCTTGGGCTGAAATCTGGCTGATTTGGTTGGTTTTTATAAGAGAAAAACACTGCTGAATGGCTGGCTAATTTGACTGATAATCTCAGGCGAACAGGCTGAAGTTTAATGTGTTTGGTGGCCTAGATAACAAGTTTAGGGAATGCCATATTGAGTAGGACGCATAGTTTACTGAGGTAGGAACTAGACCGTAGAGGTTGTTTGCCTAGGTGACATGAAGGTCCATCTGAAATTTTTTTCTCGATCATGCAAAAGGTCTGCGCTTCTTTATATTAAGATAAATAAAAAATTAAATACAACACATCTTAGCGGCATCTATGAGGTCAAAAGAGTTATATATACATAGTTGCTCAAACCCACACTAGTGAACTGGTCCACACCAAATTAAATTACAGTTTCTTCGTTCAATGGTGAGTGCCTAACATTGGTATCCACTACTAGCTTTGCTGATTCAATTAAGGCCCAGTTTAGTTCCAAATTTTTTTGGCAAAATGGGCACTGTAGTATTTTCGTTGTTATTTGGCAAATAGTGTCCAATCATAGTCTAATTAGGCTTAAAAGATTCGTCTCGTGGATTTCGTCTAAACTGTGTAATTAGTTTTATTTTTTATTTATATTTAATGCTTCATGCATGCGTTTAGTTTTATTTTTATTTATATTTAATGCTTCATTCATGCGTTCAAAGATTCGATGTGACGGGAAATGTGAAAAATTTTGCAAAATTTTTAGGGAACTAAACTGGGCCTAAGAGCATCTCCACCAGTCCTCCAATAAAACTCCTCCAATAACTTAGTATTGGGGTAGCCCAATATTTACTTTTTAGGTTATTGGGGGAGATGCTTTTGCAGTTCCCCAATATCTTATCCCCAATATGTGATTTTGGCCCATATTGCAAATTCTAGACCATGTTGGAGCAAATTGACCCATGGATATTTTTCACTTCAAAATAAGTTGTTGATGTCTTGTTTGTCGCATACTTAAGACCAAAGATCGAAAATGCAATAACAGTTTGTTCAACAATAAGAAAATGAAATTAAACATACTCACACAAGGATATATCATAAACAAGATATAAAGAGAGATGGCATGGCATTGTTTCCAAGTGCAGAATCACCAATGAGTGTGTTTGCGCCAAAAGAACAGAGGATTGGGAGAGGTTGCAAGTGCCCCTTTATTTGATGGGAGATGGGTGTTTTTTTTGTGGCCACCAAAAATTAGGGGTGGTATTGGGGCACTATTAGAGCATGAAAATTGATCTATCTCCCCTAATAATTCTGTTTTATGGAGATGAAGGGTTGTATTGGGGATTCGTTGGAGATGCTCTAACTGGGTGCGTCCGCAATTGCAGAAACAGTTCACTTAATGCTCTGAACCAAACAAAGAGAGCCCATAAAGAACACAATCCAAGAACTGCATGAATAATAGGAGCAAGAATGTACATGCCAAGTGCAGTATGAATCAAATTTTCCTCATACACTTTGTTGGCCGCTGATAAAAAAAACAAAGAAAAGAAAAAAAACACTAGTCGCATGATTGATCACATTGCAAAAACAAAAACAAGAAAAAGAAAAAGGACGAGAACTCGCAAGAACACATGAAAACGCATTCTTATTGCTAATTACTCCTCCAAATTTCTCGTCGTCTTGTTGGCAGGCATTTCCAATGGAGCGTGCTGATCGGTCCTCAGCAGTCACCACCTCCTCTGCAAGAACCCCAGGCGGTCGTTCTCGACGCCGGCAACCTCCAGCGAGCGGTCCATGCGGCCAACGACGGCCGTCCTGAAGCTGAACGCCTCCTGCGCCCGGGCGCCGCCGCACCCGCGCTGCATGCCCACGACGCCGCTCAGGCTCGCGCGGGACGACTCCACGACGACCACCTCGCTGAGCGGCACCCGCTTCCGCGCTCCGCCGCCGCCGCAGGCGGCAAGCTCGGTCCGCTGCTTCGGCGCGCTCTGAGACCGCAACTTGGCCTCCGACGCCTGTGTGCTCGACATGTAGTTCGGGCAGCCGCTGAGCGACGGCGAGTAGTAGCCCGCGACGGACTTGGTCGGGGTGGCCGGCGCGTAAGCCTGCAGCTGCAGGTACCGCGGCGTGCTCTGCGCCGTGGCCGGGCGGGCCTTCTCGAGCGCGCACCAGTCGTAGTCCGGGAACTGGCGCGAGGTCGGCACGGCGATGCGCGGCGGCCTCCCGGCGGACAGGTAGCACGGCAGCGGCGACGACGACGCGGGGTTGGCGCACCAGTCCTCGCCGCCGCTGCTGCCCCCGCTGGCGTCGAGCCGCGGGGAGCTGGCGCGGCGCGAGGACGAGGAGCGCGACTTGGGGCGGCCCGGGTCCACCTCCACGATCTTGGGGCTCCGGTCGTAGCCGTACGACGAGGACTCGAAACTCGCCGACAGCCGCCGGCTGCTGCTGTACGCCGCCACCCCGTGCTCGCTCCGCGTGTCGTCCGCGTACCGCTCTTGCTGCACGCCAGACGGAGGGACGGACGTACGTCAAGAAACAGTAGAGTGAGGAAGAACGTACGAATGAGTAGCGAAAGGCGTGGTCCGTAGTACGTACCAGCGAGTAGCGCGGGCGGACGGGCGGCGGGTGGTGGAGGTGCGGGAGCGCTGCGGCGACGCCGGCGCGTCTGGCGCGCACGGCGGCCTGCGCGCGGACGAGCGCCTGCATGCTCTGCAGCGTGGCGGCCGCCTGCCTGCGCACGAGGTAGCCGCGCACCAGCGCCTGCAGCTTCACGAGCGCCTTGAGCGCGCGCAACGCCTTCTTCGCCTGCGTGCGGTAGAAACGATGCGGTTACAGGCTTACAGCAAGAACGAACAGTGGTACGAAGCAGAGAGCAGAGCAGAGCAGCCGCCCCGTACGAATGCTCGAACATGTCGAGGCAGCAGCAGGGCAGCGACACAACACTGTTGGATTCCATTCGATCACAGGGTGTGGATAAGGAGAGAAAAAAAAAAAGTTCCTGCGGATCGATCCTTACCAAGAATCCCCGGAACGCCGTCTGGATCCTGACGGCGGCGGCGGCGGCGGAGCGTCGTCCAGCGTCGGCGAGGACGCCGGGCGGCGGCGCGCGTCCCTTGCTGGTGAGTCTTACGACGGCGACGGCCGCCTGCGCCGCGGCCACCGCCGCGTCGGCAGCGGCGGCAGTGGCGGCGGCCACGGCGATGGCGTGCTTGCTCTGCTCCCGCTCGCGGTCCGTCTCGGCGCACGCGGCGGACCTGAGCCACGCGGCCTCCGCGGCGCGCGCGATCGCCGCGTTGCCCGCGCCGGCCGAGACGACGGCCGCGGCGGCGGCCGCCGCCTCCGCCGAGTCCCGCGACGACTTGCCGAAGCTCCAGCGCTTGCCGGTGGCCGGCGGAGGCGGAGGCGGAGCCTGGTCCTGCTGGTGCGGACGCCTCTGCTGGTCTTTGGTGGTGGCCTGCTGCTCCTTCTTGCCCAGGATGGTGCGGAACCAGCGCGCCGCCTTGCCCATCGCCGGACGGACCTGGCAGCTGGCGGCCTGGCCGAGCGAGAGGACAGGAGACACGGCGGTTAGAGTGAGTTAGATAGAGGTGGTGAGTTTTTGAATAAGAGAGGGAAAACCGGGGGAGGAGGGAGAAGCGTGAGAGTGGCCGCGGGCTGGAAATAAAAAGGAGGGGAGACCGAGATAGACGACGCCACGAGCCCACGACGGTGAGGTGAGCGGCCGGAGCATTAGCGGACAAAGCGAAGCATGGGCCTCTCTGATCTCAGTCTTTCTCTCTCATCGCCATTAAATTAAAGAAACGGAAACGGATGCATCTCAATCAAAAAGATTACAGTTTGGGAGTAGCGTGAAGAGCGAGAGACGAGAGAGATTTGTTTGGGGACTCGAGGTTCGAAAAGGGATAGCTTGAGCCCAAAAAGACGCAAACGAGAAAGGGCCGGGGTGCGAGAAAGAAGAGGAGCAACAGCTGTACACCGCATTTTTGGAAACAAGAAGACCAGCATGCATGACCGAGACCGAGGATGGAGTGGGGATCTCGGCGCCAAAACAAAATTACTTCTTTACCCTCGCATAGAAAGAGAGAGAAATGAAGAAAGGGGTTGTTTAGTTGGTGAAAAAGTTTGGGTTCGGCTACTGTAGCACTTTTTGTTTTATTTAGTAATTTATGTCCAATCATGGATTAATTAAGCTCAAAAGATTTGTCTCGTGATTTACAACTAAACTGTGTAATTAGTTTTTTCTTTTGTCTATATTTAGTACTCCATGCATGTGCCGCAAAATTCGATGTGACGAGTATTGCACAAACTTTTTTGGGTTGCATGGGCAACTAAACAGACCCGAAGAAGAAAAAAATCGCAGCTTTAGAGAATCTCTCGCATTATCCTGTTTCAGAGGTTCACAGTGGTCAGTGGGAGTACGTGGTGTTGTGGTGCCCCCGGCAGAGCCCAAGTTGGTGCACATGAGACGAGATGGGATCGATGCGGCCATCGAATGGGACAAGGCGTCTACGCGAGCATGATCCTGGTGATGTACAGTACGCACCGATCGATGCAAGTACTAGTAGAATGCAAAAGATATAGGGACGGATAAGGGGGGAGGAAGAGCTAGGCAGCTAGCGAGCGATGAGTGTGACCACGTCGAGATGGAGACGAAGGAACTCGCCGGCGTCTAGCTGAGCCTGCGACGGCGGGGCCGGGGGCCGGGGGCCGGGTCGGCGGGACACGGACGCGTGATCGATCAGCTTCCGATCTCCCCACCTCACTCACGTCTCACTCCCTCACCGGCCGCTGCTAGTATGGCTGCATGCGACGGGTACGGCGACGAGACCACCAGCCTGTATGCCACTCCCGTGAGCGGCGCGGCGCCTTGACCTGCAGGCTGCAGCCAGGGTTTTTTTTACCGACCGGTTTCCGGTAACCGCCGGCCTCCGGTAGCGGTAAACCGGTTCGGTTTACTGGTAACCGGCCGAATTCAAATTCAAATTCAAATTCAAACACTCCTTCAGTTCGGTTCGGGTCCGGTTTACCGGCCGGTTTAGAGCGGTAACCAGCCGGTTTGACCGGTTTACCGCTCGGTTTGAGTTTGGAATTTTCTTTTTTCTTTTTTTTTTCAAACTTCTATACGTATAAATAAATACTAAACGAACTCGAATTTGAAAAATTTTTACACCATTGGCTTCTATAAATCATGAACTAATTTTAGGAATTTTTTAGCATTTTTTGTTTTTTTCAAATTTTAAATTTGAATTTGGGGGCCTTAACGGGCCGGGACCGGGATTTTTTTCTTTTTTTTCAAACTTCTATACGTATAAATAAATACTAAACGAACTCGAATTTGAAAAATTTTTACACCATTGGCTTCTATAAATCATGAACTATTTTTAGGAATTTTTTCAGCATTTTTTTTTTCAAATTTTAAATTTAAATTTGGGGAATACCTAACCGGACCGGACCGGAACCGGTCCGGTCCGGTAAGGGCGGTAACCGCGGTTTACCGCGGTAAACCGACCGGTTTTTTTAACCCTGGCTGCAGCAGCCACTGAGGCACGCACTACCACTCCATCTCCATGCATGCATGCACGATCGGATCGGATCGGATCCTAGCTGGGCAACAGGGCAAGCGAGAAAAAAGGCTACGCTGCTACAACTACACTAGTGCACCTGCCTGCCAGCGGGCAACGGCAAAGCAAGACGGAGGATCTGGTAGATCTTCACCTCGCACGGACGTCTCCTCACGTACGGTCGGAGACGTACGATGCCAAGCTGGAGTGCTGCTGTATTGCTACGCTTGGAGCCGGTGAGCACGACTGCACCAGAAGTGCATAGCATGCATGGCAGATGCAGGCGCATGCATAGGCTTGCAATTGAGGCCCTGGTTATTTCCCGGTGCATGGCGGCTTCACAGACACAGCAGCCCACCCGCCCTCTGGAGCCCCTTTGGCCCGCGCTGGTCGCCCCTGTACCCGCTCCGGACCCCTCGGAGCCCGCGCCGGCCGCACCGAGCGGCAGATTCCTGCCTTCCTTTGCTCAAAGGGCATTTCAGTATTTTCTTGTTGCCCTACTAGGACATTTAACGGTGATTCCTCGTAGAAATAAAAGAAATGTCATAGGAAAGAAAACCTAGAGATGGGGATAGATAGAGAAGAATTTGAGTTTAGATGTCAAATAAGAAAGATGTACTTTTTTTATGTCAAATAGGAAATTTTCTCTAGAAAATAAGGTTTTGTTTTTTTTTATAAGGACCCGAAAATAAGGTTACTAAAATAGGAGAGGATGGGTGTGGGAAGAAAAGCCATGCATTGCTGCGAGCCACTGCGCAGGGGCGCTTTGCGTTGGAGCAAGCTGACCGTTTTCCATGATCAGATCAGCGATGATCATGCCTGGCCGGAGCAAGCAAAAGCAGCCTTGCATTTGCAGTTTTGCACTGTGGTCTGCGTAGCATCCATGCCACGCAACGCATGGTGGTGCATGATGGTGTATGGGCCTGCAGGCACACTGCACGTGCGCGCCCGGCCCAGCGTGCATGTGGGTGCTGTCACTGTGACTCTGTGAGGCCCGGGCCGGGTGGTGGTGGTGGTGAGGCTGAAGCATGCATCATGGTACCTTTTGCAATCAGCATGCCGGCCGGCCGGCCCAGGAGGGAGGGGTCGGAGGTGTTTAAGTCGCTCGATTGATTGCATGGGATAATGGCATGACATCATGGCGCGGTGGGGATGGATTTAGGGTTTGTTCCGTTTTGGAAGCTAGTATATAGAGAGAGATACTAGCTAGCTCCCATTTGAATTTGAATCCTACTTGTGCTACCATGCATATCTTAATGCTCAACGAGGTACGTACGTACGTGTACATGATGCTGTACCAAGCACCATGCATGATTACATTTCACCACATTTGCTAGTACACTTGCCGTCCGGAGCAAAGCAACTTCAGCAAGCAGTAGGAACACATCCTAGGCCCTTTTGATCAACGGATTTGCTAAAGCGCACTCAACTGATTTACCTTTACACTATGGATTGACCGAGGACGCGCCTATCATCCAAGGCTAGTTAAAGGGTTTTCTTAAAAAAAACTAATAGGACCCTGTTTGGTTCCCAGGAGTTGGAGAGTAATCTAATAAGTAATAATAAAAATATCAACAATTCCTTTTTGGCTGTCAACAATAAGTTTGACTTAGAATAAAGGTAAAAGATATATAGCTAGTAAACCCTCCATTGCAAATCTTAATTAAGTCGTTCTAGCGTGTCTAGTACTATACTATATATCTAGGCATAATGTGTATCTAGGTGCATATAACAAAATTTTTGTATCTAAACGAGCTAAATGACTTACAATCTGAAATGGAGGAAGTATATGTGTATTTCTAAAAAATAATAAAATGAGTAATTCACTAGTACACGATTTCTTTTACGTGGCGCCCCACTTTTTTGAATGGAGGCGAGCACAAATTTGGCCCGTCGCCATTGTTCCGAGCAAGGCCGGCCTCCCGAGCGGCCGCCTCGGTTAAACTTTAATGGAGGCGGTCGAGTTAAAACCACCGCCTCGGTTAATCAGTAATTAACGGAGGCGGTCGAATTAAAACCACCGCCTCGGTAAAATCAATTAACGGAGGTGGGCCTCCTAAGTTGCCCGCCTCCAAAAATGAGTCCATTTTCGGAGGCAGACACCTTAGAAAGCCCGTCACATTTAACAGTCCGGAGACAGCCCACTCAATACCCTAACTATAAAAGTGCAAGTCACTCTCTCCACCTCTCCCACCCACCCAGCAGCCGCAACTCCCACCACTCCCTCTCCCACGGCGCAACTCCCACCACACTCTCTCTCTCTCACCGCACTCTCTCTCTTGCGACTCCCTCCCCCACCGCACTCCCTCTCCCTCTCTGTCTCTCTCTATGTGAACCCCTCTCTACGGAGGCGAGGAGGAGGCCGAGCGGATCCCCTCCTCCTCTAGAGCAGCAGCGATAGCGCTCCTCCAGGCAGCAGCGGTGAAAGCCCAAGTTTGGTTTTGGTAATTAATGACACCAAGTTGCTAATGCTATTGTATCAAGTGTGATTAAGCTAGGCATAAGCAACACATGTGATGAAGGTGGACGTGGCAAGGAGTGGTAGCCACAAGGTCACAAAGAGATGGTGCATATACATGAAATGTAGATCATGGTGGAGATGCACTTAAAGTGGTGGACTTGATGTTCAAGTGGAAGAGAAGGATCTAAGAGCGCAAGGCAAAGGTATAACCATAGGGTTTTTCCTTTTGCCGGTCTAAGATGTGTAGAGAAGTGATTGACCGGGTTTAGGATACATAGCCGACTATCAAGAGGGGCAATCACGGTTAGCTCGGGAATCAAGTGCCACTAGATCAAAGTCTTGAGCATATGCATTTAGGATCTAGTAAAGAGCTAACATAACGCCTTGGAAAATGTTTGTGAAATGCTAACACACATGCACATGGTGGTGTACACTTGGTGGTGTTAGCACATTTGCAAAGGCGGTGGAGTTTAAGCGGTAGAGAGGGGTTTGGGTTCCTCTCTCCCTCCCGCCGAGCTTGCGAGGCGGGATTCGGCGCTTTTTGGAGAAGTGAAACGCCTATTTTCTATTGCGCCGAAAGTTGGAATAGAAACGGAGGCGAACGGAGGTCACTGCGTGCACCGGACGCTGCACCGGACGCTGCACCGGACGCGGTTACTGTGCGACCGGCGCGTCCGGTCTGGCGAACAGCGAGTCACGAAGTCGTCGGACGCGGTTCGCGTCCGGTCACACACCACCGGACGCGTCCGGTGGTCCAGGGTGCTTACTGGACTCGCACCGGACGCGAGTACTGTGGCGTCCGGTCAGTTCTTCAGCGCGTCCGGTGGGTGTTTCGCAGTGCGCGGCTCGGTGTTCACCGGCGCGTCCGGTGGGTCACGGGACCGGCGCGTCCGGTCGTGACCAGCGCGTCCGGTCGCTCGGTCGAGCGCGTCCGGTCAACGGTAACGGCTAGTTCGAACGGCACTATTCTCGTCTGTCGCGTAGTGACCGGACGCGTCCGGTCACCCGGACCGGCGCGTCCGGTGTGCGCGATTTCTGCTGCGTCGTTTCTAACGGCTAGTTGCGTACCCCTTCGTTATAAATAGACGGTGGACGGGGTTTGAGGGCAACTCTTGCACATTTTGAGACCTAGAGACATACTTTGAGCTAGAGAACAACCCCTCCACTCATCTCTTTGATTGATTGCACATCTTGAGTGAGATTGAGTGAGATTCAAGTGCATTGCTTGAGAGTTGCATTCTAGAGGCACTTGATCTTCGAGTTGCTGCGGATTTCTTGTTACTCTTCCGTGTTTCCCGACACGGTAGACGGCTTGGAGCAGCGGAGGTGATTGAGCTCGCAATTGGAGATTGTTGGAGCCTTCACCAAGTGTTGTAAGGGGTTCTTGATCCTTCCCCGCGGGAGTTCGCAAATTGGATACTCTAGTGGAGCTCGTGGCTTGGAGGATCCCCATCTTGTGTGCGGTTGTGCGGCGCCCGCCGAGGGCTCGACTCTTGATAGTCGATTAGCTCGCGAACCGACAAGTGGGTGCATCGCCACAACGAGGAGTAGCTTGCCGGGAAGCAAGTGAACCTCGGGATAAAATCTTGTGTCAATTCTCTTCCCGAGGACTTCTCTTGTGTGATTGATTGATTGGTACTTCTTATCTCTACACGACGGTATAATCTCTCGAAGCTCTTCTCTTGTATTACTTCTTATTTCTAGTTTGTTGTTGTTGTGTTTAGTGGATAGCCTTGAACTAGACTTGTGTAGGTGGCTTGCTTAATTAGTTAGTGCTAGTGCATTTTGCTTCGCCACCTTTTATACTAACTTGTGGTTAAGTAACTTGTGTAGAAAGTTTTTATTAGGCTATTCACCCCCCCTCTAGCCTATTTGGACCTTACAAGTGGTATCGGAGCCGAGGCACCGTTTATTTGAGGCTTAACAACCTACGGTGAAGAAGAAATGGCTCAATTAAGTTTGCACATCAACAACACCAAGAAGGCACCTCACTTTGATGGCACAAATTATGCTTATTGGAAGGTTAAGATGACCGCACACCTCAAGTCAATCAATAGAGAAGTGTGGAAGGTCACTGAAACAAAATTTGAGGTTGCTAATCCGGAGGCACCTACACCGGTGGAAGAGAAGAAACTCCAATGCAATGATATTGCCATTAGTGCTCTTCATGAGGCATTAGATGACAAGACATTTGAGCAAGTGAAGAACATAGAAGTTGCACATGATGCTTGGGCCAAGCTAGAAGAAACATTTGAGGGCACCGAAGGCACAAAGACCGCTAAAGCATATATCTTGCAAGAAAAATTTTCAAGCTTCAAGATGCAAGATGATGAGAGTGTACCGGAAATGTTCCATAGATTGCAAGTCATTGTCAATGAGCTCAAGGCACTTGGTGAGGAAGTCAAGGACAACCAATTCTCTATGAAGTTCTTGAGAAGCTTGCCCAAGAGATTTGATACATTGATCACCGTGCTAGTGAGGACTACATTGAAGGATTCAACTCCTCAACAAATATTTCAAGAAGTAATGACCGATGATTCATATAGAGAAGATGATGAGAAGGATGAGTTGGTCAAGAAGAAGAAGAAGGAGAATGAGAAGAAAGATGATGAGAAGAAGAAGAGTGTGGCATTCAAAGCCACCACATCCAAGGGCAAATCCAAGATTGAATCATCAAGTGAAGAAGACTCAAGCTCTTGTGATAGTGATGACATTGATGAGAAGATGGCTCTCTTTGTCAAGCAATTTGGCAAATTCATGAAGAAGAAGGGCTATCGTGCAAGAAGGAGGAAGAACTCATCTAAGAAGAATGAGCATACCATGAGATGCTTTAGATGCCATAGCAAGGATCATCTCATTGCAAAGTGTCCTTATGATAGTGATGATGAAGATGCTATCAAGAAGGAGAGGAAGAAGCAAAAGAAGAAGCAAGAAAAGAAGGAGAGCTCTCATAAGAAGAAGAATGATTCTCATGTTGCTACATGGGATAGTGATGACTCATCAAGTGATGATGAGAATGACTACAAGAGCAAGAAGAAGGGACATGCTAGCATTGCTATCCAAGAGAAGGTCTCCCTCTTCGACACTCCATCGTGCTTCATGGCTAAGGCCGCAAAGGTATCATCCGATGATGAGAGTGATCATGATAATGCTAGTGATAGTGATAGTGATGAAGAAGAATTCACTAAAGATGAACTAATCACTATGCTAGAAGATTGCACTCAACATTATAAAGAATCTAGAAAGGAATGCAAGGGCTTGCTTAAGGAAAAGAAAAATCTTATGCAAGAACTTGATGAGCTTAGAGCATCTTATGAGAGTCTAAAGGTAGACCATAAGAAGCTTCAAAAGTCTCACACTAAGCTTGAAGAAGCTCATTCCTCTCTAGTTGAAAAATGTGAAAACATGTCAACTAATGTTGAGAAAGCTAAAACTTGCAACATAGGCATATCATGTGATATAATTGGTGAATCTTGTCATAAGCCTATTGTTGTTGCTACCACTAACCCTTCATGTAGCGCATCTACATCTTCCTCATCTAGTAGTGATGGTTTCACTTGTGACTCCACACTTATAGTTGAGAATGAAAATCTCAAGAAGGAGGTAAAAGAGCTCAATCACACTTTAGCTAAGGCTTATGGTGGTGAGGACCGCTTGCTTATGTGCTTGGGTAGCCAAAGAGCTTCTCTCTACAAAGAGGGATTGGGCTATAACCCCAAGAAAGGCAAGGCCGCTTTTGCTCCTCACAAGACTCGTTTTGTGAAGAACAAGGGTAGCTATTGCAAAAGTTGCAAGCAAGTTGGTCACATAGAGCAATATTGCATGAACAAGAAATCTAATGCTAATGTATCCTCAATTAAGTTTGATTCTTTCTATATACTTACCAAGGGTACAAATGGTGTTCATGCTAAGTTCATTGGTGCACCATGGATGGGCTCAAAGAAGAAAGCCATTTGGGTACCAAAGAGCTTGGTCACTAACCTTGGAGGACCCAAACAATTTTGGGTACCTAAAAAGAATTGATCTTGTCTTGTAGGTCAATTACAAAGCCGGAGGAAGGCATTGGGTGCTTGATAGTGGGTGCACTCAACATATGACCGGGGATTCTTGTATGTTCAAATCAATTGATACAAGTCAAAATGGTGGTTTCGATGCTATCACTTTTGGCAACAACAAGAAAGGCAAGGTCAAGGGGCTTGGTAAAATTGCTATCTCAAATGACATGAGCATATCTAATGTGTTGCTAGTTGAGAGCTTGGATTTCAATCTTTTATCGGTGGCTCAACTTTGTGATCTTGGCTTCAAGTGCATATTTGGTAGTGATGATGTTGAAGTCATAAGTGTTGATGGATCAAATTTGATATTCAAAGGTTTTAGACATGGTAGCTTATACTTGGTTGACTTCAATGATAGTGAGACCCAATTGACATCATGCTTGTTTAGCAAATCTAGTATGGGATGGTTGTGGCATAGAAGGCTTGGTCATGTTGGAATGAAACAATTGAACAAACTTTTGAGGCATGACTTAGTTAGAGGCTTGAAAGATGTGACTTTTGAGAAGGATAAACCTTGTAGTGCTTGTCAAGCCGGCAAACAAGTTGGAAATAAACATCCTAGTAAGAGTGAAATGAGTACATCAAAGGCATTTGAGCTATTGCACATGGACTTGTTTGGGCCAACAACATACACTAGCATTGGTGGGAACAAGTATGGTTTTGTGATAGTGGATGACTATACTAGATACACTTGGGTGTTCTTTCTTTATGACAAGAGTGATGTACATGATCTATTCAAATCATTTGTCAAGAGAGTGCAAAATGAGTTTGAGACTACCATCAAGAAGATTAGAAGTGACAATGGTAGTGAGTTCAAGAACACAAGAATTGAAGATTTATGTGATGATCTTGGAATTGGACATCAATTCTCACCAACATACACTCCTCAATCCAATGGTGTAGTTGAAAGGAAGAATAGAACTTTGATTGACATGGCTAGATCAATGCTTAGTGAATACAATGTGAGTCATTCATTTTGGAGTGAAGCTATCAACACGGCTTGCTATTGTAGCAACCGTCTTTATTGCCATGGAAAGCTTGGAAAGACACCATATGAGCTATTGAATGGAAGAAAGCCCAACATTGCATACTTTAGAGTGTTTGGTTGCAAATGCTATATTCTCAAGAAAGGCACTAGATTGAGCAAGTTTGAAAAGAAATGTGATGAAGGGTTCTTACTTGGTTATTCTACCACAAGCAAAGCATATAGAGTTTGGAATCTCACAAAAGGCACCTTGGAAGAAGTTCATGATGTTGAGTTTGATGAAACCCAAGGATCTCAAAATGAAGCTCAAAACCTTGATGATGTGAGAGGAGATCAATTGTCAAATGCAATGAAGAACATGGACATTGGTGACATAAGGCCGAGGCAAGTTGATGATGATGATATTCATGTGATCAACCAAAGTGTGCAAATTGATACAAATCAAGCAAGCTCTAGTGGTTCTCATAATGAAGTGCAAGATCAAGGTCAAGCTAGTGGAAGCAATCAACTCCCAATACTCCAACCTACTAGTATTGCAAGGGATCATCCATTGGATCAAATCATTGGTGGAATTCAAAGTGGTGTTCAAACTAGATCAAGGCTAGCATCCTTTTGTGAGCACTACTCATTTGTGTCACTTGAAGAACCTAAGAAAATAGAAGATGCTTTAAAGGATTCCGATTGGGTAAATGCCATGCATGAAGAACTAAACAACTTTGCTAGAAATCAAGTTTGGGAACTTGTGGAAAGACCAAAGAACTACAATGTAATTGGCACCAAGTGGGTCTTTAAAAATAAGCAAGATCAAGATGGCATGGTTGTGAGGAACAAAGCAAGATTAGTAGCACAAGGATACACTCAAGTTGAGGGTCTTGACTTTGGAGAAACATATGCACCGGTTGCAAGATTGGAGGCTATTAGAATCTTATTAGCATATGCTTGTGCACACAACATCAAGCTCTATCAAATGGATGTCAAGAGTGCATTTCTTAATGGTTACATCAATGAAGAAGTTTATGTTGAGCAACCTCCCGGTTTTGAAGATGACAAGAAGCCCAACCATGTTTACAAGCTCAAGAAGGCATTGTATGGTTTGAAACAAGCACCTAGAGCATGGTATGAGAGATTGAGGGACTTTCTTCTCTCTAAAGGGTTCAAGATGGGAAAGGTTGACACCACTCTCTTCACCAAGAAAATTGGAAATGACTTGTTTGTGTTGCAAATCTATGTGGATGACATTATCTTTGGATCAACCAATCAAGATCTTTGTGAAGAATTTGGAAATATGATGGCAAATGAGTTTGAGATGTCTATGATTGGAGAGCTTAGTTACTTCCTTGGACTTCAAATCAAGCAAATGAAGAATGGCACTTTTGTAAGTCAAGGCAAGTACATCAAGGACATGATCAAGAAGTTTGGATTGCAAGATGCTAAGTCAATGAGTACACCAATGGGCACAAATGATCAATTGGGTATTGATGATAGTGGTAACATGGTAGATCAAAAGCAATACCGGTCTATGATCGGAAGTTTGCTCTATGTCACTGCTTCTAGGCCGGATGTGATGTTTAGTGTGTGCAAATGTGCAAGATATCAAGCTTCACCTAGAGAAAGTCACTTGAAAGCAACCAAGAGGATATTGAGATATCTTAAGGGCACTCATGATATTGGACTATGGTTTCCAAAGGGGTCTAATTTTGAGTTGATTGGATATTCGGACTCCGACTATGGTGGATGCAAGATTGATAGAATGAGCACAAGTGGCACTTGTCAATTGCTTGGAAGGTCTCTTGTTTCATGGTCATCAAAGAAACAAAATAGTGTTGCACTATCTACCGCCGAGGCTGAATACATTAGTGCCGGTAGTTGTTGTGCACAATTGCTTTGGATGAAGGCCACCTTGAATGACTTTGGAATCAAGTTCAAGAATGTGCCATTGTTTTGTGACAATGAAAGTGCTATCAAGATGACTCAAAATCCGGTTCAACATTCAAGAACAAAGCACATTGACATAAGGCATCACTTCATAAGAGACCATCAACAAAAGGGTGATATTAGCATTGAGAGCATTGGCACCGAAGATCAACTAGCCGACATATTCACAAAGCCACTTGATGAGAAGAGATTTTATAAGTTGAAGAATGAATTGAACATACTTGACTTCTCCAACTTGAAATGAGTGCACCCCCACATTCTTATATGACATACCTCTCCTCCGACATAGCAAGGTAAAGTTGTTTGGCATATCATCCATACTTTGCTAAGGACATGGTTAGAACATATAGACATATTTGCATGACAAATAGGCTCATTCATGAAAATCAAATGATTTTAATGTATATATGGTACCACTATTGCTTCTATGTTTTGATTGATCTAGTGGTAGCATATGACATGTTTGTGGGCTTGCAAACCTAGTGTTGAATCTAGAAAATGAGCTCATGATGTGTAATTCAACATGGTCAAGATAACCCTTATACTTTATGAGGTGTGAAGAAGCTTGTCCTTGGTTCAAACCGAATTACATATTCTAGGCAAGTGATCTAGATTGAACCATAATTTGGACTCCCTCATATTGATTGACTTAACTCTCACTAAAATTGGCACCTTTTTGGTGATTGTTGACAAAGGGGGAGAGAAAAGTCACAAAGATAGAAAAGTCACAAAGGGGGAGAAAGATATAATAAGAGGGGAGAGAAAAGTCACAAAAAGAAAAAGTTACTAAGGGGGAGAGAAAGCATAAGATAAGACTTTGGAAAGGAATCAATTAAATTTGAGCACACAAGTAGGGGGAGCAAGCTCATGAATTATTTGTTGCATTTGTATGCTCATTTAACATGATGAATTGTTGCATTGCAAAGCTTAAATTCTTATTCATGTTTGTTTGGTGATTGCTAGAATTAGAACTTGAATGATGATTTGTTAAGAGTAGCGTTTTAAGTGGTATCTAGACACCCTTTGCTCATAATGTTGATCTCACGGGGTACTTTAGTGTTTGTGATCATTACAAGTGATGAATTACAAGTGGTGTCTAGCTACATCGATGCTAAGGATGGTATATAAAGGCAACTCCGATTGGTATCACGCTTCAAAGGTCCATTCTATATACCTTAGCATCAATTTGATAGTAGTAACTCTCCCAAAATTCAAATCCATACATATGTGCACAATTGAACCAAACTCATGGAAGCACATATGTAGGGGGAGCTAATACTATCGAAATTGAAAATTGAATTCATTTCATATCTTTGTGATGGTTGTCATCAATTACCAAAAAGGGGGAGATTGAAAGCCCAAGTTTGGTTTTGGTAATTAATGACACCAAGTTGCTAATGCTATTGTATCAAGTGTGATTAAGCTAGGCATAAGCAACACATGTGATGAAGGTGGACGTGGCAAGGAGTGGTAGCCACAAGGTCACAAAGAGATGGTGCATATACATGAAATGTAGATCATGGTGGAGATGCACTTAAAGTGGTGGACTTGATGTTCAAGTGGAAGAGAAGGATCTAAGAGCGCAAGGCAAAGGTATAACCATAGGGTTTTTCCTTTTGCCGGTCTAAGATGTGTAGAGAAGTGATTGACCGGGTTTAGGATACATAGCCGACTATCAAGAGGGGCAATCACGGTTAGCTCGGGAATCAAGTGCCACTAGATCAAAGTCTTGAGCATATGCATTTAGGATCTAGTAAAGAGCTAACATAACGCCTTGGAAAATGTTTGTGAAATGCTAACACACATGCACATGGTGGTGTACACTTGGTGGTGTTAGCACATTTGCAAAGGCGGTGGAATTTAAGCGGTAGAGAGGGGTTTGGGTTCCTCTCTCCCTCCCGCCGAGCTTGCGAGGCGGGATTCGGCGCTTTTTGAAGAAGTGAAACGCCTATTTTCTATTGCGCCGAAAGTTGGAATAGAAACGGAGGCGAACGGAGGTCACTGCGTGCACCGGACGCTGCACCGGACGCTGCACCGGACGCGGTTACTGTGCGACCGGCGCGTCCGGTCTGGCGAACAGCGAGTCACGAAGTCGTCGGACGCGGTTCGCGTCCGGTCACACACCACCGGACGCGTCCGGTGGTCCAGGGTGCTTACTGGACTCGCACCGGACGCGAGTACTGTGGCGTCCGGTCAGTTCTTCAGCGCGTCCGGTGGGTGTTTCGCAGTGCGCGGCTCGGTGTTCACCGGCGCGTCCGGTGGGTCACGGGACCGGCGCGTCCGGTCGTGACCAGCGCGTCCGGTCGCTCGGTCGAGCGCGTCCGGTCAACGGTAACGGCTAGTTCGAACGGCACTATTCTCGTCTGTCGCGTAGTGACCGGACGCGTCCGGTCACCCGGACCGGCGCGTCCGGTGTGCGCGATTTCTGCTGCGTCGTTTCTAACGGCTAGTTGCGTACCCCTTCGTTATAAATAGACGGTGGACGGGGTTTGAGGGCAACTCTTGCACATTTTGAGACCTAGAGACATACTTTGAGCTAGAGAACAACCCCTCCACTCATCTCTTTGATTGATTGCACATCTTGAGTGAGATTGAGTGAGATTCAAGTGCATTGCTTGAGAGTTGCATTCTAGAGGCACTTGATCTTCGAGTTGCTGCGGATTTCTTGTTACTCTTCCGTGTTTCCCGACACGGTAGACGGCTTGGAGCAGCGGAGGTGATTGAGCTCGCAATTGGAGATTGTTGGAGCCTTCACCAAGTGTTGTAAGGGGTTCTTGATCCTTCCCCGCGGGAGTTCGCAAATTGGATACTCTAGTGGAGCTCGTGGCTTGGAGGATCCCCATCTTGTGTGCGGTTGTGCGGCGCCCGCCGAGGGCTCGACTCTTGATAGTCGATTAGCTCGCGAACCGACAAGTGGGTGCATCGCCACAACGAGGAGTAGCTTGCCGGGAAGCAAGTGAACCTCGGGATAAAATCTTGTGTCAATTCTCTTCCCGAGGACTTCTCTTGTGTGATTGATTGATTGGTACTTCTTATCTCTACACGACGGTATAATCTCTCGAAGCTCTTCTCTTGTATTACTTCTTATTTCTAGTTTGTTGTTGTTGTGTTTAGTGGATAGCCTTGAACTAGACTTGTGTAGGTGGCTTGCTTAATTAGTTAGTGCTAGTGCATTTTGCTTCGCCACCTTTTATACTAACTTGTGGTTAAGTAACTTGTGTAGAAAGTTTTTATTAGGCTATTCACCCCCCCTCTAGCCTATTTGGACCTTACAAGCGGCGACGCCCCCTCCTCTTGAGCAGCGGTGGCGGTGCTCCCTCCTCTCGAGCGGCGGCGGCGGCGCTCCTCCAGGCAGTGCAGCGGTGACGGCGCCCCCTTCTCCTCTGTAAGGTCCTAAATGGCTAGAGGGGGATGAATAGCCTTTTAAAAATCTACAAGCTTCACTAAATCAAGATGTTAGTAAAACAAATAGCGAAGCTTCTCTAGCACTAGCTCAACTACACAATGCAAGCCACCTAAACAATTCTAGTAGATATGAAAGCTATGATCTCTAATTCACAACAATAAAGCTATGTCACTAGGCTAATTACTCCTAGGTGATATAGAAGCTACACAAAATATAAAGAAAACAAGAGATAGAGCACAAAGGAGATGAGCAAGTGAAAGATTCTTATATCGACGTTAAAGAGTAGATATATAGCAATGAATCAATCATAGTTACAAGAGAATCCTCGGTAAGGGATGACACAAGATTTTTACCGAGGTTCACTTGCTTTCCGGTAAGGTAGTCCTCGTTGTGGCGATACACCCACTTGATGGATTACGAGCTAATTGGCATTCTAAAGCCAAACCCTCAGCGGGTGTCGCACATCCAACATAAGATGGGGATCCTCCAAGCCACGAGCAATCCACTAGAGTAGCCAATTATGATCTCCCGCGGGGAAGGCTCAAGAACCCCTCACAAATCCACCGGTGAGGCTCAAAACAATCTCCAATCACGAGCTCAACACCACCGCTGCTCTAAACCGTCTAGGGCATCGGGAAACACCCAAGAGTAACAAGCAATCCGCAACCAACTCAATGGATCAAGTGCCACTAGATGCAAATCTCAAAGCAATGCACTTGAATCTCACTCAATCTCACTAGGATGCACAATCAAGCAAGGAGATAAGTGGAAATGATGTTCTCTAGATTAAAGTATGTCTCAAGTGTTCAAAGAGTCAGGAGATCTATCCCAAGGCCGACCAAACAAGTATTTATAGCCAGCCCTCAAAGATAGAGCCGTTAGGCTCAAGAAACTGCTTTGCGCGCTGACCGGACGCGTAGGTCTGATCGACCGGACGCGGCCACAGCGTCCGGTCACACCTGCACGACTTCGCCGATGCCCGCCACGTGTCCCATTTTAAATTTCGTTCGTTCGATCTCCAACGGTCATGAAACGTTATCTTCTCAGTCATAGCATGACCGGACGCGACGCTAGAATTGACCGGACGCGCCCTGGAGTCCGGTCGCGAAGAATTCACGCTGCTAAACACTTCGACCGGACGCACAACAGAACTGACTGGACGTGGCACACCCAACGTCTGATTTGAGTACAGAAAAGGGTCCAGAGAGCGATTTCGTCGACCGGACGTGTCCGGTCGCATGTGACAGGACGCGCCCTGGCGTCCGATCAATTCTTCCTCTCACGCTACTCCCGTGGTGCCACGGACGCTCCAGTCACAAACCCTAGCACTTTGCCCCGCACGCCTGCCGGTTGAACTGACCGGACGCCCCAGCCGCGTCCGATCCTGCGTCCGGTCACCTCAGTGACGTCCTTTCGCCTCTGTGTCTTCGCCTCCGACGTAGTGGAAAATAAGCGTTTCACTTTCACAAAAGCGTTGAATCCCTCTCTACCCCTCAAACTCCACCTCCTTCGCAAATGTGCTAACACCACCAAGTGTTCACCATCTTGTGCTCGTGTGTTAGCATTTTCTCAAATATTATTCAAGGAGTTAGCATCTCACTAGATCCTAAATGCATATGCTTAAGAATATAGACCTAGTAGCACTTGATTTATGAGATGACCATGATTGCCCCTCTTGATAGTCGGCTATCAATTCTAAACCTGGTCAATCACTTCTCTACTCATCTTTAGACCGGTAAAAGAGAATCATATGATTATATCTTTGCCTTGATAATCTCATTCCTTATCCATCACCTATGTGTATGTTCACCATCATCTTTATCTTCATGCACTTGTGATCTTACGACCATCACCATCATGCTCCTTGCTCCTTCATCACATGTGTTGTTATGCCTAACTTAATTCACTTGACACAATGGCATTAGCAACTTGGTGTCATTAATTATCAAAACCAAACTTGGGCTTTCATCCTCTCGAGCAGCGGTGGCGACGCCCCCTCCTCTTGAGCAGCGGCGGCGTCGCCCCTCTGTGCAGCGGTGAGCCCGTGGTCCTTAAGGCGGCAACGAGCTAGATCCAGGCAAGCCAGAGGTCCTTACGGCGGAAGCGAGCCGGATCTGGACGGATCCTGGCTACCCGAGTGGAGCAGCGTCCTCTCTTCCTCTTCCTCCCTACAGGAAGCGTGAGCGGGAGGTCTACAGGAGCCGTGAATGGGCTCGGCCGGTCCCTCTCTCCATCTCCCCCTATCTCTCCGTCGGATCCTATGGGGGCCGGCCAGATCTGGTGAGAAGTCGGCCAGACGTGGGGCGGGGGTGGGGGCGCGACCGGATCTGGTGTATGGCTGCGGGACGTGGTGGGGAACGGACGGCGCCGACGGTTCCATAAGCTGGAGCTGGGTCCTGGAGCTTTTTTTATTCTTTTTCAAACGATTTGTGGAGGCGGGCGTTTTATTATGCCCGCCTCGGTTGTAAACATTTACAGAGTCGGACATTGCAAGCTGCTCGCCTCCGCTAATCAATTAATGGAGGCAGGCAAAGCAACCGTCTCCATTAGGTCACGATTAACCATGACCTTTGATTGGAGGCGGTTGGAATGCCCGCCTCCATTAAGCCATTTGGCCCAACTCCAATAAGATTTATGTACTAGTGATTCTTTTTAAATCAGAAAAATATGAAATTAGTACAAAACTTTTCTAAATATATAATCTGCCTCATAGAGATCTACAACTTTGGTTTTGGTAATTTCTTCATCTGAGTTTATTTGAAGAATTTGAAAAATTTTAAAATTCAGAATACGAGAACTTCAAACATAATTTGGTACTGTAAATGATTTCAAATGAAGCAGTCATGAACTACAAAGATCTACAAGTTTTTTTTGTCATTTCTCCATCTAAGTTCATTCAAACAATTTAAAAAATATATATTTAAGAATATAAGAACTTCGAACAAATATATTATATTTTAAACAAAATAATATTTAATTTAAAAAAAACCATAACTAATTTATTTAAAAAGATATACTTGAAAAATTTTGGTAGCAATTTTATATTTTTCAAAAATAAATTTTTATAAGTTTTAGAGGTTTATTTACCTATCATATTATTAATTTTAGAAAAAATATATATACTTGAAACCAGTCAAGGGCTAATATTATCTAGTTCTGATAAGTTGAAGAGCTATGCAAGTCTTGTTTTAGAGTTCGACTGCTAAACATATACTTGAACAAAAATTCGAGTCTTATATTAAAAATGAACTTTTTTTTCATAATTTTAAAGGGACGTGGCGGTGAATGAACGTTGAGTAATGAGTAGTGCCCCATATCTGGGCGAATGGACCATATGTCGTGGGCCGGGCAGTGCCGTTCATGATGTTTGGGAGCTAGCACTCCCCGTGGCACCTCGAGCCCATCCACTGGCCCTGTCCGCGAGAACAAGCAAAGGCCTGCGGATTGGATCGCCAAAGCCGATGAACATATCTTATCTGACCGAGACAAGTTAGGCGGCGCAAAGCAAGCCGCAAACGCAATGATCACCATCGTCATCGTCATTGATCACCGCAAAAGCAGTTGGTAGGCAGCCAGCTCCTCCCGCTCCGCTGTCTAGCTGGACGCATGGACACCAACATCAGGGTTCGCCCAGTCGCCTACTACTCGCCTGACTCGTCGGTCGGTCGGTCGGCGCAGGCGGCAGCCCGGTTGGTCACAAGGACACATGGTCGAGCCAGCACGCCGGCAGCAGGCCGCCAGGCCCAGCTGCTGCCCTGCCATGCACGCAGCGCAGCTCGCTTTCTTTCCAGGGCCTGTTTAGTTGCAAAAAAATTTTGCAAAATTTTTCAATATTCCCCGTTACATCGAATATTTAGACGCATACATGAAGCATTAAATATAGATAAAAAATAAAACTAATTACACAGTTTAGATGAAATGGACAAGACGAATCTTTTAAGCCTAATTAGACTATGATTGGATACTAATTGCCAAATAACAATAAAATTTGCTACCGTATCATTTTGCCAAATTTTTGGCAACTAAACTGGCCCCAGGTTTCACGCAGCTATACTAGCTCCGGTCCGCCCCCGTTGTTCCAGATGGCGCCTAGAGCTAGGGCCTCGTTTTGCCTCCCAAATTCACTATGCAGAATTTCTATTCCCCATCACATCAAAATGCCGGCACATATATGGAGTACTAAATATAGATGAAATTAAAAACCAATTATACAATTTTATTGTACTTTACGAGACGAACATTTTAAGTCTAATTAATCAATATTTGGACAATTATTATCAAATAAAAATAAAATTGCTACAGTGTGACGGGACACTTACTGTACAAACTTTGCCTCCAAAGCTTGCCATGTAAATGAGGCCTAGCTAGCTCGCTCCTGTTTTCCGGTGGCCGCGCGCGGGCGTGGCGGCGGTACAGATGCAGGGAACACCACTGCAGCACACGTCCTCGTTCCGGGCGCCGGGGTGCTGCGTTTTGCGGTCGCGAAATACGCGGGGTCGATCTCTCTCTGCGACTCGATCTGCCTGCAGCCTTGTGTGTATACATTGCATTGGCGTGCAGGGGGCTGGCTACCTAGCTGGTTGCAAGTCCCCTTTCCTCACACTCACTTTGCTTTTTATTACCGGGCAGCTCGTATGGCGCACGGAGTCGAGCTGTGCGTGGAGATGAGCTAGGTGGGTGGCTGCTGGCCTGCTGCTGGAGTTAGTTATTATATGAGTATACTCCAGGATAGGATCATGGATAGGATTGGATTAGATACGAGACGACGTACTACGACGGTACGAGTACTCGCTTACCCTCCAGCTGCCCCGCTCCTGGCACCGCCACGATTCAAATTCACCACCACCGCCGTCGCCGAGCACGGTCGTAGGAGCACGAATACAGTAGCTACTCCACTCCGGGCCTTGTTTAGATGCCAAATTTGGCAACCAAAATCTGCATAGTAAGTGTCCCGTCACACTATAGCAATTTTGTTTTTATTTGGTAATAATTATCCAAATATTGATTAATTAGGCTTAAAATATTCGTCACGCAAAGTACAACAAAACTGTGCAATTAGTTTTTGATTTCATCTACATTTAATACTCCATATATATGCCGATATTTTGATGTGATGGAGAATCTTCTTTTTACATAGTGGAATTTGGGGGTGAATTTAGGTATCTAAACAAGGCGCCAGTATGATATGCATGCGCGTGCACGTGGCTGCCGATTAAGCTACGTTTGTTTATGCGGTACGGTGACACCACCACCACGTCGCGCGCCGTCACGTCGGTCCGGCGGCGATCAACCCTCGTAGTACGTTTGTTTGGCCATGTTTAGTTTCCCAATTCTCCCCCCAAATTCCACTATGCAAAAAGAAGATTCCCCGTCACATCAAAATGTCGGCAAATGCATGGAGTACTAAATGTTGATGAAATCAAAAACTAATTGTACAGTTTTGTTGTACTTTGCGAGACGAACATTTTAAGCCTAGTTAGTCAAAATTTGGATAATTTTTACCAAATACAAACGAAATGCTACAGGAATTCTGATACAGTGTTTTTCACCCCTATTCCGCAATCTAAACGAGGCCTTTATCCGGCACCGGCAGGTCCCGTGTGACGCGACGCCTTTCCTGGGGCCGCGCGGGACCGGACGTCCGGCGCGCGCCCCGTGCCGTACACAATGGCGAGTCGCGAGTCGCGACTGCTCCTGCAGCTAAGATCCTGGAATCTTTTTTTAAATTCGGAGGGAGACACCAAGACAACAACACGGCGGACTTGCAGACCCCAACCGGCCAGCCAGCCAACTGCCCCCCACCCCATGAAAGAGAAAGGCAGAGCCATGATCCATCCCAAGGTCTTGTTTAGATAACCAAATTCACTCCAAAATTCCACAATGTAAAAAGAAGATTCTCCATCACATCAAAATGCCGGTATATACATGTAATACTAAATGTAGATGAATCAAAAACTAATTGCACAGTTTTGTTGTACTTTGCGAGACGAACATTTTAAACCTAATTAATTAATATTTAGATAATTATTAACAAATAAAAATAAAAGTGCTACAGTGCTACAGTATAGCACTGTGCAGAATCCGGAGCTCCCGATTCGGGTAACTAAACCAGGGCAAAGAGAAGAGCGTGTGCGTCTGTGGTTTAATTAATCATCCACATCCATGGAGAGGGAGAAAGGTGGGGCCATGGAAAAAGGAATCTTCCCCGGCGACGTCAGGTGACGGCATGGTTGGTTTTTATTCCCCGGCCTGCCATCGCCCACTGCCGCGCGCCTCGCCTCGGGTAGCGTTTAGTTCCCAGAAAATTTTGCAAAATTTTTCAGATTTCCCGTCACATCGAATCTTTAGACACATACATGAAACATTAAATATAGATAAAAAATAAAACTAATTACACAGTTTAGACGAAATGGACGAGACGAATCTTTTAAGCCTAATTAGATCATGACGCTCTGCCCACTGCCCACTGCCCAGTTTAGCCCGCGTGATTCAAACAGCGCTCTGCCCACTGCCCACTGCCCAGGGGTACGACGGTCATTGCGCCCCCACCACGACGCAGGCAAGGTGAGTGGGGGCCTCCGCGACACGTTTCGACCGCACAAGATGACATCTCCTCTTTGTACGGCGCCGCTCCATTCCTTCTACGATTAGTACTACTCCCTCCGAATAAAAATACTGTAATTCTCGCTTTCCAAATGTCAAACAAATTCAAATTTAACTGAATTTATTAAATATGTACTGATATTTATGATTATGGATAAACATTAGTATTAGATGAATCCTAAAATATATTATCATAGTAAACCTGTTTCAAGATATGAATATTAATATTATTTTCTATAAAGTAGATCAAACTTTAAAACAAAATTGACTTGACCAAAACATACTGTTGCATTTTTTTTGAGACAAAGGGAGTACGGAGTACTTGTATAGATTAATTCTTATATCTGCAAATGTAATATTGTAAAATATATTTCATAATTAATTTAATAATGTTCCTTCTGTCCACGTCCTGCTTATCGGAGGAGTCAAATATTTTAAGATTTATTAAGCAAATATATGCACAAAGTACTAATATTTATGATGTGTAATAAATATTATTCTATTGATCGTAGAATATACTTTCAAAATAAACTTATTTGAAGACATAAATGTTGATATTATGTAATTTTTTTGATATAATTAGTTAACTTTAAGACGGTTTGACTAAAAATGTAATGTATGTTTATTTTGAACGGAGGAAGTACTTATTACGATATATCAAATTTAAGATTAGTTTACTCATAAAAATGAAAAATCATTTTTTTGTTGAATTTCCGTGTTAAAGTGCATTTTTCCCTACTGACATTCCTTCTCAATCTCATTCTCATCTAACTTTTCAAATAGGGTAATATTTGTGTGTGTTTTGTTTAGCGAAGTGAATGCTTGAGTGGGTTAAATACCTATTATAGTTTTTATTATCGAAAATTGTATGCCGTAATATAATGGAACTCAAATATACTTTGATTCTTTTATTTAACAAAATATAGAGACTTTATTTTGAGTTTTGCTCCAGGGCCATAAAATCCTAGGTATGGGTATGCTCAGGACGAAGGTTCTAACCAATTGCCCATACAAAAATTCTCATCTGTACTGATATATGCAACCACCCAAGTGAAAGCTCTATGTTTGGTGTTGGTAATTAGTGATAATACCTAAGTACTAATCCTATGCCTAAGTTGTATGTAGCATATGAGGATTAGTACATTCCAAGGTTGGTGGCAAGATGGACATGGTGATCATGATGGCCACACTTGGATTTAGACGCAACCCTACGTGATAAGGCAAAGGTATATGCTTAAGGGTTGTGTTTTAATAACCAAGACACGTAGTGGGTGTGGTTACATTATATGATAGATAGTCGTACTATAAAGAGGGGAATGACGCGGCTATTTAACTCCTAAGTGCCTCTAAGTGTGTATTTCATAATCATATGCATTTGGATAGAACTAATAACGCCTTGAAAAATAATTGTGAAAATGCTAACACACATGCACATGGTGATGATCACTTGGTGGTGTTAGCACATTTGCGAAGGCGGTGGAGTTTGGGCGATAGAGAGGGTTTAAGGTCCTCTCTCCCTCCCGCCGAGCTTGCGAGGCGGGATTCAGACATTTTCGAGGAGTTGAAACGACCATTTTCCACTACGCCGAAAGTCGGAAATCGAAGGGAAGCGAACGGAGGTCACAGTGGTGACCGGACGCTGGACCAGACGCGGTCTCTGTTTGACCGGACGCGTCCGGTCAGCGTTCAGCGTCTGCGCGAGTTTCAGTTTGTTGATCGGACGCGCGGTGCGTCCGGTCATGACCGACCGGACGCGTCCGGTCATTGAGGGAGCTTACTGGACTCCAACCGGACGCTGGCACTGTGGCGTCCGGTCAGTTCATCAGCATGTCCGGTCGCTGTTTTGTTGTGCGCTGCTCAAGCTTGACCAGCACGTCCGGTCAGTTACGGGACCAGCGCGTCCGGTCGAGCCCAGCGCGTCCGGTCGTTGCGTAGAGCGCGTCCGGTCGGTGCTTCGCGAGTAGCCGTTGTGTGATCGACGCGTCCGGTCAGCGCGACTGCAGCTGTTTCAAGTTAGTAACAGCTATATTCGAAGGGGTACGTCTATAAATACTCGTTGGCCGGCTCAAGGCTCCATCTCTTAGACATTTGACATACTTGTGAGCACTTTGAGCTAAGCAACTCCCCTCCCACTCATCTCTCTTGCTTCTTTGTATATTCAAAGTGAGATTGAGTGATCGAAGTGCATTTGTATTGTGAGATTGCATCTAGTTGGCACTTGGTGGTTGATTTGTTGTGGGATTCTTGTTTCTCTTGGTGGTTGCCGCCACCTAGACGGCTTGGAGTAGCTTGGAGGCGTTGGCAAGAGCTGGTGATTGTTCTTGGCCACCTCCGGTGATTGTGAGGGGTTTGTGCCTACCTCGGCGAAGCGCCAAAGGCAACGTTACTAAATTGCTCGTGTCATTGCAACCTTTTGCCATTTGGTAGGTTCTTGTGGCGCCTTTTGAGAGGTTCGGTGTGAGACCGATTAGGCACCGAACCACGTGGTGAAGAGGGACACAACGGGGACTAGCGTGCCGGCAAGCACGTGAACCTCGGGATAAATCTTCGTGTCATCACTTTCATATTGTGATTGATTGATTCCGGTGTTCGGTTGTCTTGATATTCATTGTTGATCATATTGGTTGGCTCAATACTTCGCCCCTCGGTGAAACTCTCCTAACTCAACTCCACATTACTTTCTTAGTTATCTTTGCTAGCTAGTTAGCTTTCCTAGAGTAGCTCTTTTGTGTAGCTTGCTAGTTGTAGTTGTAGTTACCTTCTCGATTTGTTTTGTGCGGTTGAGTGCCATTATACTAGAATTATGAATTGGATAGGTGGCTTGCAAACACCCCGTAGACTAAGTAAAACTCGTATCTCGCTATTTGTTGTATTGATAAACTTGTTTAGCTTGTCTTTGAAGAAATTTTTAAAAGGCTATTCACCCCCCTCTAGTCATCAAGACCTTTCACCAAGTCTACGGAGTTTATTGTGGCGTGGTTGTCTCTCCCAAATATATATCACTCCATGACCATTAAAATTAAGTTCAAGTTTTTGAATTTTCGCATATAACGTATCTAGGCCCGTGATCTCTAGCTAGTGCAATCGATCGATGCCTAGCGAGCGAGAATATGATTAGAATGTGTAGTACTCTTCAAACTTTTGTCCCTTTTTTATGCTGCATGTCCTAATGTTGGATTATCGACGACAACGTTAGGGGATTGCAGGACGTGCTAGGAAATTTACCCATATGGAAAGGCTCACTTATGAAACTTGACGTTCTAGGGGTATTAAGGGAATGAAATTCTCCAGCTAGCTGTCCTCGCATTTGAGCATTGCAATGTTCAATGCCCTTGTGATCTTCCTCATCCTCGTAGGATGTGTTTGGTTGCTTGGATTGCATTGAATGAGATAGGATCATCCATGGACAAGGTGTGTTTGATTAGTGAATCGCTGAGATAAGGAAATACATGGATAGGGAATATTCCACCCAGATGTTGGATTTCGTGGTCCGAAAAAATCTAGCACGTTAGCTTATCCATGTCTTATAATCTTTGTCATTAGTAAATAAATTAAGGATTATTAGTATGTTATTTTAATACTTAATAATTATGATGGTAGGATTAGTTTTGATAAGTGCTAATATGTTGATTAGTGCATGTTTCGTGTGCTAATTAGGATATTTAATATATTTTTATTTTAAATTAGTGATTACCATGACAAAAATAGTATCAATGCATATTTATTAGTGTCTAATTAGTTGTCATTATTTTTAAAGAATAGATATAATTAGTCAACTATTCTCGTCCCATATTCGTCCATCCCACCAAACATGTATCATGGATATCCTTATTTAATATCCACGGATCGTCATATTCCATCCAACTTGGTTCTCCAACCAAACACACTCGTAGTCAACCAGCTGAGAACGGCTAGTTCGAGCTTTATCCAACGAGATTCGTGACCCAATTGCTTGGGATGAAGTTCAGGTAGTGCTTGGTTGGAGGGATAAGGTTGAATAGGACGGGACGAACCTAGTTGATCTAGTAGTGTTTGTTCCAAGTCAAGCCAGGGCTAGGGACATCTCACAAAAGAATATTCCTCTAGATATGGAGTGTAGGCATGTCTTATCTGGTAATTGGGTCCCGCATGTCATTGTCCCATCCCATTTTTTATGTCCCTATACCAAAAAAATGAGTCGGACCAATTCCTTCTCAACCAAACACAAAATGAGTTCGTTGTGTCACAGAAATCAGAGATAGGACCATCCCATACCACTTTGTCTCCCAACCTAACACTACCTTATTGTCGCACCGAGACTTCTTATTTGCAGTGACGTGCATAGGGCCGCAGCCTAGTTAAACCCATGAGCCCAGTGGTTGTGTTTTCGCAAAATATAGCACACGGTCTTGTAGTCGGAGCCATTTGAAGAATTTGAAGATGCGTCAAATGGATACTTCCTTCGGTCTAAAATAAACTTTTTTTTATTTTCGAGAAGTTAAACACTGTTTTAAATTTTGCTAGTTATATAGAAAACAATATCAATATTTGTATCTCTAAATAAATTTACTGTAAAAATATTCCACGGTCAATATAATGATATATGTTGCGTATAATAAATATTAATACTTTTGTGTTTTAAATTTAGTTAAAATAAAATAGAAATTGACTCAAGAATGTGTACTTATTTTTGGATAGAGGATGCAGTACTAGTTACTGGTTAGAGCAGTACTACTACTTGATGAGGATCCGGTAATGAGAGGCATATCCGGGACACGGTCATGTGTATGATGTCAGTACGCGTACAACTCATCAACCTGTGGACGCCTCGGAGGTCGTGCGATGCGGCCGGAACGGAGCTCTGCTGCTCTGGCGTGGTCGACCAAGCGGGCAGGGCGGATCACCTCGCGGTGTCCCTTGTGTCCGGCCGTGCGGCACAATGAGGAGGCGGCGTCCGGGCATCCATCATATCCATTCACGCGTGGCTTCGCATCGCGCACCACACCAACCTGCAGGCCGCAGGCCCGCGGCGCGCCGGCCGCACTCCATGCCGCCGTCGCGCGCGTGCCCCGGCCGTGCGCCGCGCCACGCACGCCTCGCGTCCCTCTCACTGCCTCCGGCTCCGGGGAAAAGGAACATGTACTTGCTGCTTGCTGGAAGAACGAACCAGGATGCAGCGGCACTGCGGCAGGGCATTATTATGCCGCGCACGTGACGTGAGCGAACCAACCAACGGTTCGGCCGGGAGCCCGGGAGGAGTGGCAAAGCTCCACACCAGCCTCCAGGAGGAGTGTGTGTGTGTTTTCCCTGTGAATTATGATCCTGGTCGTTTGAACTGATGACATTCATTGCTTGCCGTACAAGTGATTCATTCGGTTTGCGCCTTGTTTAGTTACCAAAGTCGGTATCCCAACTTTGCACAGTACAAGTCATATCACACTGTAGCAATTTTGTTTTTATTTGGTAATAATTGTCCAAATTTTGATTAATTAGGCTTAAAATGTTCGTCTCGCAGAGTACAACAAAACTGTGCAATTAGTTTTTGATTTCATCTACATTTAGTACTCCATATATGTGCCGACATTTTGATGTGATGGGGAATCTTCTTTTTGCATAGTGGAATTTGGGGGTGAATTTTGGAATCTAAACAAGGCCTTGATTTATTTTCACTCTTTGATTTGATTGAAGCCTCCTCCTTTTGAGAAACCATCATTCGTTTCAATTCAAAAACTACCGTACGGCATGGATCCCGGTTCTGGACCTCCGCCCATGGGCCCTGTGCGTGGCGAAATGATGCTCCCTCCCCGCTAGCATGCTTCTTCTTCTTATTATTTTAGCCCACTCAATCAATGCTAAAAAAACAATATGTTTTTATTCCTTATTAAAAAAATGTATTGCATTCAGTCTCTACGATGATATTCTTATGTGTAATGAGTTTTCTTTACATCCGGTCCCTATATACAGCCGCTTAGCTGAGGCCGTGTTTAGTTCGGCTGAATTGGGAGGCGCCGATTCTGCACAGTGGAATCTTCCCCACTGTAGCATTTCGTTTGTATTTGTGAATTTTTGTCCAAACATTGACTAATTAGGCTCAAAATGTTAGTCTCGTAAAGTACAACAAAACTGTGCAATTAGTTTTTGATTTCATCTACATTTAGTACTCCATGCATGTGCCGACATTTTGATGTGATGAAAAATCTTCTTTTTACATAGTGAAATTTGGGAGAAAATTTGGCATCTAAACAAGGCCTGATTCCTAAAGGATAGAATACATACGAACCATATGATTGTCCAATCAAGTTTATGTATGTTTTGTGAAAAAATATACATGTCCACATTTGAAGCAACCATGAATACAGATACGGAATTTAATGCTTAAGGTTGAGGTTTAATTAGACTACATTCTTAATAATTTCTTACGCGTGGTTAGTAATCTCCTTTTTTTTGTGTGAGAGAGAGAGGGTCAGCTCATCTCTTTGCCCGTGTAAATCGTTCTTGGGCCCAAACGATAGTGATTCCAGTTATGGGCTGGGCCGAATCGGCACCAAAATGTCCGCGATCCAACTTGTCATCAAGGTTGCCACGGTCCTTGATTTGATGGCCTCACGTTTCTTGTCGTGACGGCACACATCCATAGTCATTGGATTTTCTCAAAAGAAAAAACATCGATAGTCTTAGGTAGAGTATATTTTATTATAGCTAGCCACATAGAACTCTACTGGCATGAATAAAAAAATCAGCAAAGTAAAGTGAGAGGTAACTGATAACAGAAGGTTGCAGTTCTGTCTTTGACTCGATCATCAGACCACGCGCCCGCCCGCGCTTGCCCACGTTGCGCACTAGCCGCGCACGCCGCGCCCTCGCCGCGCTCACCAGTGCCTCGCTTGTCTCCCCCATAGGTGTTTTTCAGTAGAGGCTACAGAGTTGTAATACTATAAATATTCATTACTGAGATCAATACAATGTGAGGTTTAATCCAACTCTGTTTCATGGTATAAGTCAGCGCGGTTTGATCCCCTGTTGCCAGCGCTCGCCTCCTCTTCTGCTGCCCGCCATAGATGTCAATCCGCTGTTCGATTTGAGCAGTCCGCCCATGGCGGTTCCTCTCCTTCTTCCTCCTCCGTCACATCCTTCACGGTTCCTTTCGATGATGCTCGCCGGCGACCGCCACCACCACCCTCGATTCATCCTCTTCCAGCTTCTTCCCTCCAAACGATCAACATCAAGTCCCATGTCCCGGTGGTGCTCGACATCGTCAAACCGAACTATCCCGAATGGCGGTGCTTCTTCGACTCTGTCCTCGGCAAGTTCTGTCTCCACTCCCACGTCAACGCTGCTCCAACCGTCGCTCAGCGCGCCGATCCAGAGTGGCTCATGATTGATCAGTGCTTGGTTAGTTGGATCTACAACACCGCCAAACTCAAGGAACTCGCCGATGCCCTCCATGATCTCGGCCAGCCAGTCTCCGAGCCCTCCCAGGTACTAAATATGTTGCGCGGGCTCAACAACAAATTCCGCCACACCATCTCCACCATCACCTCCAAGCAGCCCCCGCATACCTTCCTATCCGCTCGATCCTTCCTTCTCCTCGTGGAGCTCTACGAATCCTAGCACAGCATGCTCGTCGCGCAGCACGCCATGGTCGCTTAGGGCAACTCACGGCCACCATCGCCGGCTGGCGTTCCTTTGGGCGGCTCTGCAACTGGCGCCCCGAGTGCCGGGTCGTCCTCCGACGGTTACAGATCCAACAACGGCGGCAATGGCGGCCACAACACCAACACCAACGGCCATGGATCCGGTTATGGCAACAATCGGTCCAGGCGAGGTCGCAGTCGCGGCCGTGGGAACGGCAACCCTGGCGGCCACAACACCTTCGCCGCGGGCGGTGGCCAGGGTTCCCGGCCCTCCTTCACCAACACACCGTGGACTGCCGGTTACAACCCGTGGCAGGGCGTGGTCCAGGCTTGGCCGATGCCCTTCCGGCCATCGGCAGTTGGTGTTCTCGGACCGCGCCCCGGCACTCCAACCCAGCAAGCCTTTGTCGCCGGCCCCAACGAACAGGCATTCGTCGCTGGGGTCATCCGCCTGTGCCATACCCCGTGGCGCCTCCTACGTACGAGCCAAATGCACTGCTCGCCGCCCTCGCCAGTGCCGGCGTCGCACCTGCCGGAACCAGCACCTCGGACTGGTTTCTGGACACTAGAGCTTTGTCCCACATGGGCAACAACCCTGGTAACCTTCAATCTCCTCGTCCTCTTTCTTCCTCCACTTCTGTCACCGTGGGCAATGGAGCCAGTTTACCTGTTACTCATTTGGCACACTCCTCCATCCCCACTTCTTCCTCTCCTCTCTCTTCGTAACGTTCTTGTCACTCCTTCCTTGATCAAGAATTTAATCTCTGTCTGATCACTAACCCGTGACAATAATGTTTCGGTGGAATTTGATCCCTCCGGTTTCTCCATCAAGGATCTTCGCACCAACTAGGTGACGCTCCGATGTAACACTCAGGGTGATCTGTACCCGATCCAGCTGCCAGTTCATCATGTCCTCCATGCCGCCACTGCCACCGTTGATCTTTGGCACCCGCGCCTTGGACATCCCGGCCGTGATCAGCTTGCAGCGTCCCTGCACACCTTTCAGTTCACCTGCAACAAATCAGCTGCACACACCTGCCATGCTTGTCAACTTGGGAAGCATGTGCGGCTGCCATTTAGTTCTTCATCTTCAGTTAGCTATTTTCCCTTTCAGTTAGTGCATTCTGATGTATGGACATCACCTGTACCTAGCATCTTTGGTTACAAGTACTATCTGGTCATCATCGATGATTATTCACACTATGTCTGGACTTTTCCATTACTGCAAAAATCCGATGTAGTTCCAACGTTTCTGTCTTTCTGTTCTTATGTTACTTGCCAATTCCGTCTGCCGATCCTAGCTTTCCAAACCGACAATGGCCGGGATTTCGACAACTTCGCCATGAGCAGCTATCTCCAGGAGAACAGCATTGCCTTCCGTCTCTCCTGTCCTTACACCTCCGCGCAGAACGGCAAAGCTGAGCGCACGCTGCACACCCTGAACGACAGCGTCCGCGCCATGCTCCTTCACGGGCACGTTCCACCGACGTTCTTGGCCGAAGCACTAGCCACGACCACGTATCTTGTCAATCGCCGTTCTTGCCGTGCTACCAGCATTATCACGCCACACGAGCTGCTCTTCGGCTTGCCGCCATCATATGACCACCTACGGGTGTTCTGCAGCCTATGCTATCGCAACCAGTCCGCCACCGCCACAAACAAACTCAGTCCGTGCTCTGTTGCCTGCACGTTCTTGGGCTATCTGGCTAATCACAAGGGGTACTGCTGCTACGACATGGAGACCAGGCGGGTCATTGTGTCCCGTCACGTCATGTTCGACGAGCTACAGTTTCCTTTTTCAGCGACGTTCCTGCACATCGTCATCCACGACTGCTCCATTGCCCGTCAACGACACTGACACGCCCGTGCCACCCATCTTTGGGCGACGTGAGCGCCCCCGTGCTCCACCAGAGGCGCATGTTTCGGCAGTGCCAAGCTCGGCCACGACATCCACTGATGCGCCGGACTTCCCCACACCATCGCCTGATGCGCGCTCTAAGTCGCGTTCTGTCGCCGCGACGCCACTGCACGCGGACGCCGCGACGCCAGCGAACTGTGCGTCCATGACATCACTAGGGCGCCACTGTTCACCGTCCGACAACATGTCGCAGGACGCCAACGACACCCAATCGCCACTGTCGTCCACCCCGTCTCCATCGTCACCATCTGAGGCACCGGTGGCCCCTCCAGGTGTAGGATCGCAGGTTGCTCCTGGACATCATATGGTGACTCGTGCCAAGGCAGGCATCTACAAGCCCAACCCCAAGTACGCCATGGCTTCGACTGCGACGTGCTCCGCCGACATTTCACCGCTACCCAGCTCCGTCTGATCGGCTCTGCGTGACCCGAAGTGGCGAGCTATGATACAATGGGAATTCGATGCCCTCCAGTCGAACCACACCTGGCGCCTTGTTCCTCGCCCACCCCGCGCCAACATCATCACCGGCAAATGGGTCTTCAAGCACAAACTTCATCCCGACGACAGCCTCAAGTGATACAAGGCACGATGGGTCGTGCGCAGCTTCACACAACGCCCGAGCATTGACTTTGGCGAGACATTTACTCTCATGGTGAAGCCAGCCACAACCCACACCGTACTCACTCTTGTTGCAGGACGCAGGTGGCCAGCACGCCAGCTCGATGTGTCCGACACATTTCTCCATGGACATCTCGACGAGTGGGTGCTCTGCCAGCAACCAGTCGGGTTCATCGACCTTGAGCAACCGGACGCGGTCTGTCTGCTCTCCAAGTCGTTGTATGGCCTTCGGCAGGCACCGCGGGCATGGTTCGCACACATTGCCGGGTTTCTCCGCGCCATCGGGTTCGTCGCCACGCGCTCGGACTCCTCCTTGTTTGTGCTACGCCGTGGCCAGGACATGTTGTTCCTCCTCCTCTACGTCGATGACATGGTGCTCAGCGCCTCCACAGACGCGCTGCTCAATGACGTCATCACGCGTCTACAAGCCGAGTTCGCCGTCAAGGACATGGGGCCCCTCCACTACTTCCTCGGCATGGACATGAAGCACACCAACACTGGGTTCTTCTTGTCCCAGACGAAGTACGCTGAAGAACTCCTGGACCGCACCGGGATGGTGAGCTGCAAGCCGGCAGCGACACCGATCGACACAAAAGGGAAAGCTGCCGTCCACCTCGGGCGCCTCCATCAACGACCTGAGCGAGTACCGCAACATCGCCGGCGCACTACAATACCTCACCATCACCAGGCCCGACATCGCGTATGCCGTGCAGCAAGCATGCCTGCATATGCACGATCCGCGCGAATACCACCTCGCGGTGGTAAAGCGCATTCTCCGCTATGTGCGCGGGACGACGGCGCACGGACTCCATCTTCGCGGCACCTCTACACCGACGATCATGACCTACTCGGATGCGGACTGGGCTGGGTGCCCGGACATGCGACGCTCTACTTCCGGGTACTGCATCTACCTCGGCCCCGCCTTAGTCTCCTGGTCGTCCAAGCGACAGGGCACCGTGTCGTGCTCCAGCGCGGAGGCTGAGTACCGGGCTATGGCGAACGCTGTGGCCGAGTGTATTTGGCTACGACAGCTGCTGGGCGAATTACACTGCAACGTTCACGGTGCGACGGTGGCCTACTGCGACAACATCTCCGCCATCTACATGAGCAAGAATCTGGTTCATCACCGCCGCACCAAACACATCGAGCTGGACATTCACTTCGTTCGAGACCGCATCGCTCTGGGTGATCTCCGCGTCGACCACGTTCCGACGGATCAGCAGTTCGCCGACGTCATGACCAAGGGCTTGCCGACGGCGACATTCTCGGCGTTCCGGTCCAGTCTCACTGTCGGGTGCCCTGACGCTGATACTGCGGGGGGTGGGGGTGGGGGGGGTGTGGGTTTCATAACAGAAGGTTGCAGTTCCGTCTTTGACTCGGTCACCAGACCACGCGCCCGCCCACGCTTGCCCACGTCGCACACTAGCCGTGCATGCTGCGCGCTCACCAACGCCTCGCTTGTCTCCCGCATAGGGGTTTTTCAGTAAAGGCTACAGAGTTGTAATACTATAAATATTCATTACTGAGATCAATACAATCTGAGGTTTGATCCAACTCTGTTTCAATAACAAAAGAGTATGATTTCTTTGTCATCCTTTAAAAAAAAACCAGTGAGGCAGCTTATAGTGCTATTGCTAGTCCAGTCTAAACTTTTTGTCAGCAGCCTCATCACTTTCAATCCACCAACCCACTCACAGAAACGAAAAATGAGAGAGAGAACTTACTTTGGAAACAAATAAATCTCAGTTGAACGTGTGAGTGACAAAATTATGGAGTAAAAGGGAGTCCACTTGCTTCGAGAATCAAGAGGTGATGCTAAAGAGAGACGTACGGGTTCATGGCATGTTCCTTTTTTCCCCAAGGCCCTGTTTAGTTCCCAGAAAATTTTACAAAATTTTTCAGATTCCCCGTCACATCGAATCTTTGAACACATGCATGAAGCATTAAATATAAATAAAAAATAAAACTAATTACACAGTTTAGACGAAATGGACGAGACAAATCTTTTAAGCCTAATTAGACCATGATTGGACAATATTTGTCAAATAACAACGAAAAGAGCTACAGTGCAATTTTGCAAAAATTTTTGCATCTAAACCAGCCCCAAGCACAAATCCAACATCACACACTGACCTGCTACTTTGCGTCGAAGCTGACCGAGAAAATCACCAAGGAAAACGAATGAAGCAAGCAATATACATCACTTCCGTAAACGGAATCAGAATTACGGACTGTACCTTGCAAGCCTGGGGCCGGTTCAGATGCAAAAATTTTTGCAAAATGACACTATAGCGATTTTCATTGTTATTTGGCAATTAGTGTCAAATCATGGTCTAATTAGGCTTAAAAGATTTGTCTCGTCCATTTTATCTAAACGGTATTAGTTTTATTTTTTATTTATATTTAATGTTTTATGCGTGTTCAAAGATTCGATGTGACGGGGAATCTGAAAAATTCTGTAAAATTTTTTGGAACTGAACAGGGCCTTGGTGAGTTGGTGTGAAGCGATCGAGCGAGAGATCTGAGCACGAGCGCTGCTCCTCAGATCACGGCAGGCGTCGTCTGAAAAAGAAAAGAAAGGTTACCGTACCTAACACAGTTCACACAATCTGCTCCCAAACAATCTAGTGTACTTGTAGTACAGGTATAAAGAGAGACCCGTCATTTTCGAGCATTTGTTTCTTCAAGCTAGCTAACATAGCAGCCGCGCGCCACAGTCCTGCTGTGAAAGCTTCCAAATCTGCAACACCTTTTTTTCTTTTCTTTTTAAGCATTTTACGTTGTCCTTTTGCTTAAAGACTGCCGCAGCCAGGCTGCTATTGCTGCAAGTTTGAGTCTCAGCAGACGGTTGAGCATTAGGTGAAGTGAAAGGAGCCTCGGCGAAGCACAGCGCAGCTCTCTCGGTCCAACAAAATCGCGACCACGTACAGGTGGTCTTGCAAACTTTACTCCAGTAATATATATATATATATATATATATATATATATATATATATATATATATATATATATATATATATATATATATAGTATACTCTATAGTTACCTACAAAATAAGTTATTTTGTAGCCACCTCTATTTACAATAATTTTATATATTAATTTACGACAATGTCAGTATATATTTATGATAGTTGAATTACTATAACATATGGGGATATTTACCATAATGTCATAGTAAATCATATAGTAAGGAGTTACTATAATCTCGTAAATTAGCATAGCAATTATCGTAACTCAAAATGACTACAGAATAAGTTATTTTATAGCCAGCTGTAGGGTAATATATATATATATATATATATATATATATATATATATATATATATATATATATATATATATATATATATATATATATATATATATATATATATATCCCCATGTGTTATAGTAATTCAACTATCGTAAATATATACTGACATTATCGTAAATTAGTATATAAAATTATCGTAAATAGAGGTGGCTATAGAATAACTTATTTTATATATATATACAAAATAAGTTATTCTATAGCCACCTCTATTTACGATAATTTTACTGACATTATCGTAAATTAGTATATAAAATTATCGTAAATAGAGGTGGCCTATAGAATAACTTATTTTGTATATATATATAAAATACGTTATTCTATAGCCACCTCTATTTACGATAATTTTATATACTAATTTACGATAATGTCAGTTATATTTTACGATAGTTGAAGTTATAGCCAGCTATAGGGTAATAGCATAATTAGGCTATTTTACTAAATCTGAGAAATAGATTCAATGATGCATCACGTCAAATGAAACACTTCATTGCTTCATTTTCTTCATCAACAAGTGCGTAACTTTTGGCGGTCCATAAAGGGTTTGAACAAACACGTACAAATTATACACGCACGGTGAGATCATATTGGCTTTAATTAGTATAAGCTGCAGCTACCATGCTCTTGGGCCATGTTTGGGACGAAGGAGTACAAATAAGCAGAGGTAACAGAGACTGAGAGGGGTGGGGGGTGGGGGGGGGGGGGGGTGGGGGGTGGGAATACGCCTGCAGGAATATGAGTACATATGACGTGCTTGTATCGTTGAACATCAAACACAACCGTACCTCAATTGGAGCATTGGCCACTTCTTCAGTCCAAGGTTTGCAAGTCCACCACTCTCTCAAAGGCTCCGTCCGACATGTACCGGATAAGGACGCACTGATAGGCCGGTAGCCCAGCAGATGAAAACCCATCTCTCTGTTTCTCTATTTTCTTCTTCTTCTTTTTTTTTTTTGCATGATGGACGTTTTGTTCTACGAAAATGCTCTAGTTAGGGCGTCCGGGTGTCCGGCTACTCCCGTTGTCGTGGGCTGCGACTCCCTGAACGGCCCACTGCATCTCGTCCTCAACAACTCTACTTCAGAAATTTGTACAAAAAAATCCACTTGACCAGACGCAACCTCCACTCGCCTGCGCATCATGGATTCCCCTGGTGCCATCCTTCCTCTCCACCAGACCTCCCTTCACTGCTGCTCCTGCTCCGCCGCCTACCCTGCCCATGCGCGGGGACTGTTCCTTGGCCGTGAGCTGGCCACCCGATGCCACCGCGCGCGTGCTCACGCCTGATGATGCCAACAAGCGCCGCCGATGCATGGAGAAGCGCGGCGCGGAAGCCCTCCGGCCTCGCCTCCTGCTACGGCTGTGGCGCCCTAATGCAGACGGCAGTGGAGGCTGCACCGGGATATGATGCATGTTGCAAGCGTACATTTCAAATGTCTCATATGTTTTAGAGGTATGTTGCAAGTGTTTCATACGGACGTTGCAAAAGTAAATTGGGATGTTACATATGTTGCAATGGTTGTACATGTATGTTAAAAGAGTCTATCCCCAATGTTTCATTTGTTTTCAGGTATATGTTGCAAGTGTGTTTATCTGGATATTGCATATGTTTCACACACATGTCGCAAGTGTTTTATCTGGATGTTGCATATGTTTACAAAAGTTGGTTAGGATGTTGCACATGTTGGAATGGCAAAATACGCATGTTGGAAGCCTTTGTTTTAAGTGTTTCAGGTGTTTTAGACGTATGTTATAAAAGTTTTATTTGGATGTTTCAAAAGTAGATCTTGGTGTTGCACATGTTGCAATGACTATACATGCATGTTTCAAGCACATGTTTCAAGTGTTTTATCTGTTTAGACGTATGTTGTAAGTGTTTCATTTGGATGTTTCAAAAGTAGATCTTAGGGGAAGCACATGGTGCTACTGGTGTGCGCGGGTCACTTGCCGCCATGGGTCACTGCACACGCCTAGTGGTGGTGGTGATTGTGCTGCAGCATGCATGCGAGCGCGTGAAATAGAGCGGGCTCTGGGTGGTCCCCACGCATGCGTGGGCCCGTGTGTCCTCCAGTGTGGGATGGGTGCAGGGCGAGGGAGCTGGCTGCGTCTGGTGCGGGCGTGGGAGCACCATCCGATGCTAGTGCCCCAGATTGGACATCCATGTGTCAGCAAGTCTGTTTGTTCTAGCATAACTGCACGAGTTTTTTTTAATGCTACTGGTTTTGACTTTTTTGAGCACACGAGGTGTTTCAACTTGAATTAATTGTACTTTTTATTTGTAAAGAAAATATACAAAGTCGTATCCTTGTGTCGGTGATTTTCTTTGGAAATCTGGGCAATATAGCTTGAAGGTGTCCAAAGATGTGCCTTTGTAACTTCTTGTGAATAGGCATGGCTTACCAAAAGTTTGTTGCTTCTTTTCTAACGAAAATAAGTGTATCAGCATGATTCCAAAAGAAAAGGCGTTTAAAGGAACTGAACATGTATGTATTCGTAGATGTGAGTACAACTTCATATATGTGATCATTTGTATTGATACTATGTTATTATGCATCAAGAAGAAATATAGACTAGCCAAATGGAGTAGTTTGTGCCAACCAAAAGAACAAGGCATGGTTTGGGCATTCAAAATCTAGATTTGCAAAACAAATGTTTTATAAGCAAATGGCTTTTCAAACTTTGCAATGAGGAGGGATTATGGTAAGATCTTCTTAGGAACAAGTATTTAGGTAAATAAACACTTAGCCAATGCAAGAAAGAAAACTAGGATCTCAATTCTAGGCAGGGCTTATATGGAGGTCAAAGATCAATTTCTCAATTTGGGAAGGTTCAGATTAAACAATGGTTCCCAAATTAATTTCTGGAAAGATAAATGGTCAGGCCCTCAGGCTCTAAAATACCAATATCCAAATTTATGTGGAAGAAACAAGAAACAACAGTAGATGTTCTGAATTTGAACCCTCTCAATGTGTTATTTGGAAGGGCACTAGTTGGGAAAAAGCTATTGGAATGACATAGCCTAGTTGCAAGAGTTGCACTTGTTAATCTAAATGACAATAGGGACTCTTTTGCCTAGAACTTAAACAAAATGGTTCATTCTTGGTTAAATCTATGTATAGATAATATGGAGTTAATGTCATCGCAAGAAATTTGGCATATGAAAATTCCCTTCAAAATCAAGATTTTTCTATGGATTTTAAAAAGGGTGCGTTACTTACAAAGGATATCTCACTAAAAGAAATGAGAATGGGAGTAAGACATGTTGCTTTTGACTAAGTCCGAAACAATCCAACATTTATTCTTTGAATCTCATTATGCTATGGCAAGCGGTTTATTTGGTGTTTCACTCCAAGCCACCAACAGGTAACTTCCATTTGTTTCATGGTTGGTCTAAGTTGGGAGGCAACACATAGAATTACCTATTATTGACAGGGGTTGCTTCTCTTTGCTAGGCAATTTGGCTCACAAGGAATGATTTTTGTTTTTGACAATTGTCATCCAAGAACATTTTGCAGGTTATGTTCGAGGACGCATTGGCTTCGGTCTAGGTTCAATTGCAGCACTCGGATGATTACAAAGATTAGATTTGCGAGACATGCAAATTACTTGAAGTAAGTGCCATGCAGTTTTTGCGTCTAATTGATGGTCTTTTGCGTACCGTCTTAGTATCAAGTTGAGAACCTTGTAATAGGTTTTAATTTTGGGTGTGTTTTCTTGTTTTTATGTGGACCGATGCTTCTTTCTGAAGAAGGCTAAAGCGGAACTATTTTTCTGTTATGAGTAGAAATAGCTATGGGCTTCTGTCTTGGGCCTCGGCCTTGTACCGGATATAGGCCTCGGCCTGTTAGCTCTTAGGCGATGAGCTGTAACCCGGCGCTGTGGTGAATATAAGTAGACGCCAGTCATTAGACAAGGGTATCGAAGAACAAATTCTGTAACCATTCCCCAACTAATCCGAGTATCCCATGGAAGTTGGTCGTGTTCTTCCCCAACCTCGACTCTGTTCTTGCTATTCTACCCCAAATCCTGCTATTCCTAGTCTCCAATTCCTTCCAGCTACCCAGCCACATAACAATTTGGTATCGAGAGCCTGGTGATTCCGGGAGAAATTTTTTTCGAATCGCTAGCGCCGAAGAAGAAGAATCCCCTGAAGTACTGGCTCGAGATGGCCGTAACAGTCGATTTGTTAAAGACGACGATGGAGGCCATGGTGACCCAGTTCAAGGGCTTCTAGGAGATGATGGCGATATCCCTCGACAAGTTGAGTGCGCTTGAGGCTTGGCGCACCACAGCGGAGGAGTCCATGGGTACGCTGCTTCAGCGCACCACGGAGATGATGACACAGATGGAGGAGATGGCGGCGCACGTTAAGAGCGTGGAGTTCCGACCTCCTCCACCGTCCCCGCCTCCACCTCTAATCCAGTGGCAGTATCCTCATCCGCCTCCACTGCTGCATCCGTTGGCGGCGAGGATCGACCTCAACGTCGTGCCAAGGGCTTCGTCCAGTATGACGGCACCTCACGTAGACTCGCCATGGGGCCCGGCGTGGGCGGAGGGGTGCTTGGACACTCTCCGCCTCGCATCGTCCATGGTACGCCCACAGGCTTTGCTCTTCCCGTTCATTCTTCTGATGAGAACTCGCATCACCATCCCCCGTTCCCTAAAATGGAATTCCCAAACTTTGACGTTGTAACCATCGTCTCTGGCGCGATCAATGTGAGATGTATTTTGAGGTGTACACGGTGAGCGAGAACTTGAAGACCTGGTTCGTCGTGCTCAACTTCAAGGGAGCCGCATCAATATGGTTGCAGACCATGGAACTCTGCGGGCGGATTACGGATTGGACGCAGCTCTGGGAGATGTTGATGAAGAAGTATGACAAGGATCAGTACCAAATTCTGTTGAGGTAGCTCGATGCACTACGTCAGACGGGGTCCATGCTTGAGTACCAGGAGACATTCGAGAAGATTGCTCATGTGGTCCTGCTATACAATCCGGCCTAAGACGACACGATCTTCGTCACCCGGTTTGTTAGAGGCCTCGAGGAAGAAATCAGGGTACCTCTCATGCTCCACCAACCTCCGGATGTGGATACGGCTAGTGCGCTGTCGCTGATTCAGGAGCAAGAGCTGGATTCCAGTTGCGCGGCAACCTCTGGGCGGGATTTCATCAGAGGCGCACTCAAGAATACTGCTATGGCTGATAAGAACAAGCAATAGGACATAGGCAAGGCGGTACCAAAGGCGACTCGATCTGAGAGTGATGATAAGATTGCTGCTCTTCGAACATTCAGGCGTCAAAATGGCTTGTGCTTCAAGTGTGGTGAGAAATGGAATCCAAACCACACCTGTCCAGCTCATGTCTCTTTACATGTTCTGGGGGAGATTTTGGATGCTATGGACATTACTGATTCAGTTGAGGAGGATGATATCGAAGTAGATGTCACAACTGCATCCTAGGAGGTGTTAGCTATTCAAGCTATTTCCCTAGTGTATGTGAAGCCACAACAGACCATGAAACTGTTAGCTCAGATTGGAAAACATCGAGTGCTTGTGCTAGTTGATTCAGGCAGTGTGGACACCTTTGTCAGTGAAAATCTAGTGTAGCAGTTGAGGTTGGCCACACACAAATGTGCTCCTATCACATATAGGGCTGCTGATGGAGGATTGATGTTGAGTGGGACCAAAGTTCAGCAATTACAATGGTTCATTCAGGGTCACAAGTTCACATCTGAGGCAAGAGTAGTACCATTGAGGTGCTATGATATGATTGTGGGAGAGGATTGGTTGGAGGATTGCAATCCTATGTGGATTGATTACAAGCTTAAAAAGTTCAGTTACAAGGGACACATGGTGAAATTGCAAGGTGTCCAAGAGCATACTGATAGTTGTACACAGATAAGTGCTCACAAGTTAAAAGGCTTGATCAAGCATGGAGTTGTATCCCATTGTGTGCAAATGATTGTGCCAAATATTGCTGATACACAATCTGAGTTGTCTGCTGGACCAGACTCTGATCAGATAGTTGTACCTAAGGATATTAACCAACTATTACTCCAGTACAGTCATCTATTTGCTGAACCAGTGGGTCTACCTCCAAAAAGAGCAGCTGATCATCAAATCCCTCTTGTTCCTGGGGCTGAACCAGTGAAGGTCAGACCATATAGATATTCTCCAATACAAAAATCTGAGATTGAAAAGCAACTTAAACAAATGCTCTCTCAAGGTGTGATCAGGCCTAGTGCTAGTCCTTTTGCATCCCCAGTGCTTCTTGTCAGAAAGAAAGATGGTACATGGAGATTTTGTGTAAATTACAGATACCTCAATGCAATTATAGTGAAGCACAAGTACCCTATGGCAGTGGTGGATGAACTATTGGATGAATTAGCTGGTTCACAGTGGTTCACTAAACTAGATTTCAGATCAGGATATCATCAAATCTGTATGGCAGCAGGAGAAAAGTATAAAACAACCTTTAGAACACACAACGACCTGTTTGAATTCTTGGTCATGCCATTTGGGCTTACCAATGCCCCAGCCACCTTCCAATGTTTTATGAACATTATCTTTGCTGAATTTTTGAGAAAAGGTGTGCTTTCCTACGAGCACCATTTGGCCTACCAAATCGTATCGATGGGAGATTGACTGCAAATGACTCAACACAGCTGTCACCTACGCGATCTACCACCTTTCGGCCAATAGGGAATATTCACAAGTAACCCTAGTCTAAGCACCACGCTTACGCTATGAATACTACTTCAATGAAGAAGCTACCAAGATCAAAGCACTCAAAAGAGAGTTGCAAACTTGAAGAACAATAGAGATAAATTGCTTATTTGAATTAGAAGTTGATTACCAAAGAGTCTTAGAAGCAAGCTCCAAAAGAACTTGATCCCGCAGAATACAATAGAAGAGAGCACCGATAAGCCAGAACTCCTCCAAAACTCTACTCTTGCACTCTATCTCTCTCTATCTCTAACTAAGACTAAATCCTATGGAGGACAAATCTTCTCTTGATTGCTAGTCTAGATCCTGATGGAATAGGAATTAGGGTTTCTAGCTTTGGATCTGACTTGACTTCAGGGGGTTCTGCCCTTTATTTATAGCCCAGGAGGTTGAATATGAGCCCTTGGATCAAACTGACTTCATGTATGACTGAGATGCATCCTTGGAGGCGGTGAAAGAATACTCCAGAAGCTCATGGTGGCTTCCCACCATAGGGGCCCGGGCGACATTGCGGTGGGGCCGGCCGGCCCCACTTGGCAAGGTCTGATCCCCTCCCTCAGCGTGGAGTCCTCTAGAACCTTTCCGTGTATCCGTGATGAAATGATCCCGCGATCTCTTTTGATATTTAGGTCCTCTTTGGCGATTTTCATTATAAATCATGCAGAAAATATAAATCCACCAAAAACTCATGGAAACTGTCAGTAATAACCTCCTACTCTATAGTATTTATCCATTTTGATCATTTATGGAAGAAATGTTGACGGTTCATGATATACTTTAACTACCGTCAACAAGCTTCCCCACACTTAGGCTTTTATTCGTCCTCGAGAAAAGGATGGATTACTTAAGACGTAACTCTAGAACAAAACATCAACATAAGACTATTCCTAGTCATGCATGTACTGTAGGATTCAAAGTGTCTACCATGAAACTTTAGACGGTTGAAGAATAGAATAGAGTGAAACAGATCACCTTTATTATTTCAGTTGAGTTAATCAGAGAAATAGTTAAGATTTTAAAAAAACAAAAACATAGCTTACCTTCTCCTTTTGTAGTACTCTCAAATCACTGATATATCTAGTATTTTTGGATCCTTAACAAGGCATAAATGACATTACCTTCTTTCTAACAACGTCTAAAAGCTTATTTGGATCTCAGGTAGGTACAAAAATATAAAGACATACTTGCATTGCACATATTGTAAAGTCAAAACAAGAATCCAAGGAGAAAAATGTCATACTCTTAGATCAAGATGTGCATGTGTGTGGAATACATAGTGGCTAATTCTAATTCTACTATGCTCCTTGAAATATGTCTCTCTTATTCAACACTTGAAAACTTTTGCTAGAGAGTATGGGCTATCTCTTTTCTCTTCTCTTTTCTTTCTTCTTTTTTTCTTTCAGCGGGCATCTAAGTACACATTGTTTTAGATACTTGGACACTTGTCCATTTTTCCTATACTTTTCTTTTTTGCATAGCCACACATCTCTTTTTGCAATTGAAAAATTTTAAGAAAGACATTTACAAGAACTTGGAGCATTTATTCCTAACAAATATTTTTGTGTCTTCTCCCAGTGTAGGAGTAAAATATTTTTGGTGGATGGAAAACATGTGATTACGTACTCCCAGTGTAGGAATAGCAGAAAATATGTAGAGTGTACATAATCTTGATCTTAAAAGTATGATAAATTTCTCAACAAGGGTCACAAGGTTTGACCAAACTCAATACAAATACAAGTTGTATATGTAGAAGGTTTATCTATCCTATATATGGCTCTGGTAGGACATTACTATTACTACAAAGGAGAGGTATAACTATTCATTTTACTTTTGAAAAAAAATTCTCCAATGACAAAACTTCATGATTCAGGTTCTCATTATTTCACTATATCATATTCCTTAACAACTTAAGCAATCATGGGGTCCCTAAAATAAGTTCCTAACAGCAAGAAGACTTCTAGGAAAAGTGTTATGTGAGTTTATTCCTAAGTCTTGACTGAAATAATCTTTCCCGTATCTTTTAAGATGTCTTAGCATGTGATTTTTCAATTCTATTCGAAACAAAAGGCGAAATATACGAAACTGGAGTGTATTGGGCTTAAACTTGACCTTAGACAAAACGTGACGTGAGGCGGTGAGGTGGTGGACCGGCCAACCCAATAGGGTAGCTAGGCGGCACCTGTTGGTGTCCTCTAGGGGCCCACTTTGGCGTACGAGGTCCCTGATTAATTATCTTCCTAATTTTGTGATTTTTCTGATCAAATTTCGTTCCGTGGTCGCGATGTGTCTCCTCCACACTTATTTTCCTATATAAACTCTTCTGCACAACATGTGGAGACAAACACATATCCAAAAATAATAGAGAGATAGAGAACAGGTAATCATATCAAAAAGCTTTATTAATGATGAATATGGCACTTTATTATTCCAAACTAATCTTCTAAACAGTTGAGCTAACAAACCAAGCTTAATATTTAAAATGAACCTAACAATTTGAAGCGACAACGTACGAGGTCCCTGATTAATTATCTTCCTAATTTTGTGATTTTCCTGATCAAATTTCATTCCGTGGTCGCGATGTGTCTCCTCCACACTTATTTTCCTGTATAAACTCTTCTGCACAACATGTGGAGACAAACACATATCCAAAAATAATAGAGAGATAGAGAACAGGTAATCATATCAAAAAGCTTTATTAATGATGAATATGGCACTTTATTATTCCAAACTAATCTTTTAAACAGTTGAGCTAACAAACCAAGCTTAATATTTAAAACGAACCTAACAATTTGAAGCGACAAACCTAACTCTTAACCTAAACTGTGCCCTATCACTCAGATACATAATTTAATCATTCTGGGTTAGCCTAGCCATCTCTCTAACAAGCCTCTCATTCTCTTTCTCAAGATTGTTAATTTCTAACATATTCATCTCGGTCTGCCTACTTATAGTACGAACGGTACTAGAAACAAGCGCAAGTGCTTGCTTGAGAGATTCGACCCTATCTTCGAGCATGGCTATGGTCGTTCTGGGGCGCTTGGCTCCTCTTTCCAAGGAAGAAGGTGCAGATCTTTTGGGAGCTTCTCTCGGTGGAATGAATTTGACTTGACTTGGAGTAGGACGAATTCCATCTAGAGAGACACGGGGAGTGGCATTAGTGTATTTCACACATGTTACCTCCCCCAACTTGTTAGTTTTCACACCCACAATCCCCTCATTGGGTCGTGGAGGCAGCAACTTGGTGTTCTTTGGCACAGCAACCATTGGTCCCTTCGGTGCATCCTTCAGGAGTAAACGCTCTTGTGGTGCCGGGAGCGTATGCTGACGATCTTGGGCATAGTAGGATTGCCTATAGGTCTTCTTAGGTGGCATGGGCACTACTTCCTTCGGAGGGATGACAGTAAGAGGAAGAGCTTCTTCTATTGGAACGATGGCTAGAGCATCTTCCTTCGGCAGAGTCTTGTTGAAGTCAGCTCCGAAAACTACGATCTCTTTTCTGGCCATTGGATCTTGGAGGAGAGAACTCTTGCTATGGAGAGGAGAGAAGGCTTGAATGGGTTTGGATGTAGGCATGGGGTTGTTTATATATGGGGCTTGACTTGCAGCAGAGGTCAAAATCTTTCCTTGGATAGATCTATGCGAAAGAATATCCGAATGAATCGCAACTAGATGCCATTCTATCTTGGAAGGGTGTAGAAGGGTTGTGAGAGTTGGCAGCGCACGAGAGGTGGAGATGGGGGGCCGGACGGCACAGTGGTGGGGCTGGCCGGCCCCACCTATCATCCTCTTGGGCTCATCTTCGTCTCATATGTTTCTAACTCTATTTCCTTCCCGAAAAACATATATTCACTTTTTTCGCAACAGAGGATAGCAGTGGTGTAATTAAGGTATAATGAAATCTAATTCCTCAACTACCTCAAGTGGTTTATCAGGTTCTAAAAAGATTTTGGGACGTTGGCCATTTACCTTGAATAACATACCTTCATTGTTTTGAAGAGTTACCGCTCCATGTAATGAAGTGCTCACCACCATAAATGATCCTTCCCACTTGGTTCGTAGTTTTCCATGCCTGAATAATCTGACCCTAGAATTAAAAAGTAATACCTTATCTCCGGGTGCAAATTTCTTCTTCTTGATTCTCTTGTCATGGCATCTTTTAGTTCTCTCTTTATAGATTCTTGAATTGTGATAAGCTTTCTCTCGCAATTCTTCTAATTCAGAGAGTTACATCTTTCTCTTTTCTTCTGTGGCTTCAAAGTCCATGTTCCATCGCTTGATAGCCCAATGAGCTTTGAATTTCTAACTCCATAGGCAGATGGCAAGTCTTTCCATACACCAGCTGATACGGTGACATACCCAATGGTGTCCTGTAGGCCGTACAATAAGCCCAAAGTGCATCGGGTAGTTTATCTTTCCATGCAGTTCCCATTTCATCGACTGTCTTCTGTAAAATATTCTTGATTTGCTTATTCGATGTCTATGCCTAGCCACTTGTTTGAGGGTGATATGGTGTAGCAACATTGTGATGAATCCCATGTTTCAATAAATAGTGATGGAAATTCCTGTCAGTAAAATGTGTTCCTCCATCACTGATCATCATTCTTGGCACTCCAAATCTTGGGAATATTATTTCATGAAACATTTTCTTGGAGTGTTTAGCATCAGTAGCTCTGCATGGTATGGCTTCAACCCACTTGTAAACATAATCAACTACCACCAAGATGTACTCACAGTTCTTTGACTTTGGGAATGGTCCCATATAGTCAATTCCCTAGACATCAAAGAGCTCAATCTAGATATTGTTGGTGAGTGGCATGGCATCTCTTGAATTTATATTTCTATGCTTCTAACATGCTCCACATCTCCAGATAAAATCTTTTGTGTCTTCATACATGGTTGGCCAATAGAATCTACCCTGCCAAATCTTTGCATGAGTGCGGAATACCCCATAATGTCCTCCATATGGTGATGAGTGGCATCTTTCAATGATTTGAATGCCTTCCTCTGCCGGTACATATCTTCTGAACAAGCCATCAGCACAGACTCTAAAGAGGTATGGTGGATCCCATATGTGGAGACGACTTTCATAAACGAGCTTCTTCTTATCTCCCCTGGTGGTATATAACGAGCAACCATAAAATTGACAATATTCGCGTACCAGGGGTCTGATCTAGAGATATTGAAGAGCATGTCATCCCTCATCGAATCATTGATAGGTAATTCCTATGGATTCTCAAATTGTATTCTAGATAGGTGATCGGCAACAGAATTTTGTACTCCCTTTTTATCTTTTATTTCTAAATCAAATTCTTGGAGTAGCAAAATCCATCTTATCAATTGAGGTTTAGCATCTTTCTTAGTGAGCAAATATTTTAAGACAGCGTGATCAGTGTAAACAATTACATTTGCTCATACTAAGTAAGATCTAAACTTACCAATAGCAAAAACAACAACTAGGAGTTCTTTTTCAGTTGTTGCATAATTAAGTTGAGCTCCTGTCAGAGTTTTGCCAGCATAAGCAATTGCATAATACTTTCTATCTTTTGTTTGTCCCAAAACTATCACCACAGCATAATCACTAGCATCACACATAATTTCAAAAGGTAATGACCAATCAAGGGGTTGGATGATTGGTGCAGATATGAGTGCTTCTTTATGAATATTAAAAGAATTCAAACATGTATCATAAAATTCAAAATGAACATCCTTAGCTAACAGGTTTGTCGGTGGTCTACCAATATATGAAAAATCTTTTATGAATCGGTGATGAAAACCACAATGACCCAGAAAACTTCAGATTCCTTTGATATTCACAGGTGGAGGTAGTCTTTCTATTACTTCAATTTTAGCTTTATCTACCTCAATTCCTCTTTCAGACACTAGGTGTCCTAGCACTATTCCTTGTCTAACCATAAAATGATATTTTTCCCAATTAAAGACTAAGTGCTTTTCTTCACATCTTTGCAAAACCTTGTCTAAATTTTCAAGACCATCATCAAAAGTTTTTCCATAAACAGAAAAATCATCCATAAAAATTTCCATGATTTTTTTAATCATATCAGAAAATATAGACATCATGCATCTTTGAAAAATAGCTGGGGCATTACATAATCTAAAAGAAATTCTTTTATAAGCATAAGTTTCATATGGACATGTAAAGGTGGTTTTGCTCTGGTCATCTAGGTGGATTGAAATTTTGTGATATCCTAAATACCCATCAAGAAAATAAAAGAAAGAATGGTTCGCTAACTCTCTAACATTTCATCAATGAAAGATAGCGAAAAATGAACTTTCTTAGTTGCCTTGTTAAGTTTTCGGTAATCTATACACATACGCCATCCAATGATAGTTCTCTAGGGGATTAATTTATTTTTTTCATTTTTAACAACAGTCATTCCTCCTTTCTTAGGTACAACTTGAACATGATTTATCCACTCACTATACGGCACAAGATAGATGATCTCGACATGCAAAAGTTTTAAAACCTCTTTCTTCACTATCTCCCTCATCGCATTGTTAAGCCTACGTTGGGGCTCCCTGGAAGGTGTACAATCTGGGTCTGTAGAGATACGATAGGTGCAAAGAACAGGGATAATCCCTTTAAGGTCTTGGAGTGAATATCCAAAAGCAGAACAATGCTTTTTCTAAAATAGTTATTAAGTGCAAAGATTGTTCTTGAGAGAGTTTATTACTTATGATGATAGGAGAATCCTGATCATTATTGAGAAATGCATATCTCAAACCAGAAGGCAGGGGTTTAAGTTCAATAGAGGGCTTAGGGGATTTTAGCAATTCATCGAGAGGATCGGGAATAGGATCATCCTCTTCCTCACGAATGAAGGGCTGAGCATCATCTTCTATTTTGGGTTTAATTTGGGTCATCAGGAGATGCTACCTTAATCTCTTCTATTGGGTCTAACTTAGGAAGTGGCTCTATCTTAGTATTAAGAGAATAAGTTATGGGCATAGAGAGCTCAAAGTTTTTCTCAAGTTTAATATTTAACTTCTCCGTTTGTCCTTCTTGAATAAGTCTTTCTATTGGTTGCTCTATCAACACATCAAATTCTACCACATCAAAGATGTAGAAATTCAACAGGACTTAGGTACCATTAATAAAAATACGAAGGGCGCACATAATTCCCAAACTTGGGATAATGCTTCTTGAAAGACTTTTTAGCAATTTGGTAGTAGGGGCTAAAGGCATGTCTTTTAAAATTTTTTGAGCAAATAAAACAGACCTGATATTAACACATACTAGTGAATTATAAAAAGTATTAAAAGGAGCTTTGTCAAGTTGGCACCGAATAACAATAGAGGGTGAATCTAAACAAATTATCTCAGGTGAAAGCTCTAATTCCTCTAACCACTCGTCGCTCAAAACAGATACAAGCCCTTTTGTTGTTTTTTAAAGAATTCTTTATCAGAAGGGTCTATGAATGATGGATTTATATACTCCTGAGGTTTCTTCATCATATGATATTTCGAGCTATTTCCATAATCATCAAAAAGTTCATCCTCGAATTCAAACATAAAATCTGAAATTGGAGTTTCCTCCTCCTTCGATGGTTCAGGATCTAGAATAGTTAAAGCTAGAGGTTGGGATGGTTCAGGCAAAATTTTAGGTTCAGCTATTTTTGGTTCTTCTAACTGCTCATTCTCCTCAGGAAGGTTATCTATAATTTTTATAAGAATGTCTTTAGCTTGTTCAGCAGTGATATACATGAACGAACCTCCTGCGGATGAATTAAGATGTTTTATGGTTTTCTTATTAAGGCCCACAAAGAAGTGTTGGAGAAGAATGAGTTCAGCCAAAGCAAGATTGAGACCAGAGTCTACATGAGTGTTAAATCATTCCCAGGCCTTTCCCAAAGGTTCATTTTTCTGTTGTTTAAAAGTTAAAAGTTCTGTATGAAGTTTGACAACCTTATAAATGGGAAAGAATTGTAAACAAAAGCTAGAACTTAGGGCTCCCCAATTTTCTTTACTCCTCTTAACGTGATGATTATACCAATGTTTAACTTTTCCAATCAAAGAGAGAAAAAAGCTTTCATCGTAAAGTTTCATAAAACATGCCCTCAATATGAAGACATGCACAAATCTGCTCAAACTCACGTAAATGGGAATAGGGGTTTTCATTAACTTCGTCAGAAAAAGATTGATCATTAACCATTGCAATTAACTCCGAACTAAGATAGGATGAGTTTAGATGATTCGGCTGGTCTAAGGCTCGGGTCCGTGGGTGCTCCGTATTGGTAAAGAAGGGTACGTACGGGCTCCATAAAAAGTAAATAAAAAACTAAAAAGATAAAAGTATAATACAAGATTAAGCTAGACTCAAAGTTAACTCAGCAAATCGTTCCTCGGCAACAGCACCAGAAATGTTTGTTGGTATAAATTAAATGCACACAAGTTATAAGGTATCCGCAAGCGTACAGATAAATCTATCCTATTGTAGCACTTCACCAAGATAATCCTGGTTTTAATATCGAACCCAAAGAAACAATATGTGAGTGTGTTCTAACTAGCTGGTTTATAAACTTAATCCAAATTAACAATCAATGTCTGATAATAAAGGGGAATAAAGAAGACTACTAAGGGCTGTCTAGTTCCAATCTTGATAAACTTTGTCAACTAAAGCTCAATTCGTGGGCGATGTCTCCCAAGGAATAAAATCATAGCTTCTTTCCTACGAGCACCATTTGGCCTACCAAATCCTATCGACGGGAGATGAACTGCAAAGGACTCAACGCAACTGTCACCTAAGCGATCTACCACCTTCCGGCCAATAGGGGATATTCACAAGTAACCCTAGTCTAAGCACCACGCTTACACTACGAATACTATTTCACTCAAGGAGCTACCAAGATCAAAGCACTCAAAAGAGAGTTGCAAACTTGAAGAACAATAGAGACAAATTGCTTACTTGAATTAGAAGTTGATTACCAAAGAATCTTAGAAACAAACTCTAGAAGAATTTGATCCTGCAGAATACAGCAAAAGAGAGCACCGACAGGCCGGAACTCCTCTAGTACTCTACTCTTGCACTCCATCTCTCTCTATCTCTAACTAAGACTAAATCCTATGGAGGACTAATCTTCTTTTGATTGCTGGTCCAGATCCTAATGGAATAGGAATTAGGGTTTCTGACTCTGGATTTGACTTAACTTCAGGGGGTTCTGCCCTTTATTTATAGCCCAGGAGGTTGAATACGAGCCCTTGGATCAAACCGACTTCACGTATGGTTGAGATGCATCCTTGGAGGCGGTGAAAGAATACTCCAGAAACTCATGGTGGCTTCCCACCATAGGGGGCCGGGCGGCACAGGCCCCACCTGGCAGGGTCTGATCCCTTCCCTCGGCGTGGAGTCCTCTGGTGTCCTCTAGAACCTTCCTGTATATCCGTGATGAAATGATCCCGCGATCTCTTTTGATATTTAGGTACTCTTTGGTAATTTTCTGTATAAATCCTGCATAAAATATAAATTCACCAAAACTCATGGAAACTGTCAATAATAACCTCCTACTCCATAGTATTTATCCATTTTGATCATTTATGGAAGAAAGGTTGACGGTTCACGGTATACTTTAACTACCATCAACACCTAAACCAAAGACTCCCAAGCAGCTCAGGGACTTTCTGGGACTCACTGGATACTATAGGAAATTCATAAAGGATTATGGCATGATTAGTAGGCCTTTAACTAAATTATTGAAGAAGAACACTCTCTTTCAGTGGACACCCATGGCTGAGCAGGCCTTTCAGTTGTTGAAATAGGAGATGAGTAAAGCTCCCGTTTTAGAAGTCCCTAATTTCTCTAAGACTTTTGTAGTTGAGACAGACGCTTGTGATCTGGGGGTTGGAGCAGTTCTCATGCAAGACCAACATCCCTTTGCCTATTTGAGTAAGCCACTTGGAATCAAAAATCAAACTCTATCAGTCCATGAGAAAGAATGATTAGCTATTCTGCTAGCCATTGACAGATGGAGACCATATCTGCAGCATCAGAAATTCATCATCAAAACTGATCATAGTAGTCTTCAGCATCTTACAGAGCAAAGAGCGACATCTAAGTTGTAGCATAAAGCTCTTGTTAAGCTGATGGACCTGCAGTATGTCATACTGTACAAAAAGGGAATCAATAATGTAGCTGCTGATGCATTATCTAGAATGACTGAGGGTGACAACAATATTTGTGTTGTTTCTGAATGCATTCCATCTTGGATGCAAAAGCTGTAGGAAGGATATGAAGAAGATCAAATGGCCCAACAGCTACTCACTGAGTTAGCTATTCATGCTGACAACAGTAAATGATTCAGTCTTCAAGAAGGAATCATCAGACATAATGGGAGAGTCTGGGTGAGAAACAATAAAATTGCTCAGAGAGATATTCTGGTAGCCCTACATGACAGTGGAGTGGGAGGTCACTCTGGAATCAGTGCCACGTATGCTAGGGTCAAGCAACTATTTTCATGGCCTGGACAAAAGCAAGCTATTCAGGAGTTTGTACAACAGTGTCAAATCTGTCAATAGGCAAAAACAGAGAGGATAAAGTCACTTGGTCTCTTAGAACCATTACCAGTCCCTTCTCAGGCATGGGAGATTGTCAGCTTGGACTTTGTGGAGGGATTGCCTCAATCTGATAGGTTCAATGCTATTCTAGTGGTGGTAGATAAGTTCACAAAATATAGACATTTTCTGCCCATCCATCATCCATTTAAAGCTCTGTAGATAGCCCAACTTTACATGAATCAGGTATATAAACTTCATGACCTGCTTAAAGCTATCATATCTGATAGAGATAGGGTATTCACAAGTGTTGTGTGGCAATAACTATTTAAGCTGTCTGAAAGCTGATGATGAGCTTATCCTATCACCCACAAACTGATGGGTAGACTGAGCGCTTAAATCAGTGTCTAGAAGCATTTCTAAGATGCACTGTTCACTCCTGCCCCAAACAATGGAGTAAATGGTTATCAGTGGTAGAATTTTGGTACAATACCTCAACTCATTCAACACTTGGTATATCACCTTTTGAGGTTCTCTATGGCCACCAAAGCAATTGGAAATTGCTAATCTGCAACTATGTACTGTCCCAGATTTGGCACAGTGGTTAAAGGAGAGAGAGCTGCTGTCACAATTAATCAAACAGCAACTGCTTCGAGCACAATAAAGGATGAAAGCACAAGCTGATAAAAATAAAACTAAAAGGGAGTTTCAAGAAAGTGATTCAGTATTTCTCGAGCTATAGCCCTATGTTCAGTCCACTGTGGTAGATAGAACAACTCAAAAGCTATCATTCAGATTCTATGGATCATACAAGATACTTCAGCGAGTTGGCAAAGTGGCATATAAATTGGATCTTCCACCTGGGGCTAAGATCCATCCTGTTGTGCATGTATCTCAGCTTAAGAAGCAAGTGCCACCTGCTGTTTGGGTAAGCAATGATTTGTCCTCAGTATCTACTGATCCTTTGCAGCCTCGTGTTCCAGTGAAGGTGTTGTACAACTATAGCTAATCTCGCAAGTTCTCATTCAGTGGGAGGGTTGGCCAGAATCCATGGCAACCTGGGAAGACGAACACCGGATCAAGAATAAGTTTCCAAATGTTCCAGCTTGAGGACAAGCTCTGTTTCAAGGGTGGGAGAATGTTATGAGTAGAAATAGCTATGGGCTTCTGTCTTAGGCCTCGGCCTTGTAACAGATATGGGCCTCGGCCTGTTAGCTCTTAGGTGATGAGCTGTAAGCCGGCACTGCGGTGAATATAAGCAGACGCTAGTCATTAGACAAGGGTATCGAAGAACAAACTTTGTAACCGTTCCCCAACTAGTCCGAGTATCCCACGGAAGCCGGTTGTGTTCTTCCTCAACCTCGACTCTGTTCTTGCTATTCTATCCCAAATCCTGCTATTTCCAGTCTCCAATTCCTTCCAGCTATCCAGCCACGTAACATTTTCATTATATAAAAAATGCATCAAGATCTGTAGAGCCTGCTCGCTTCAGCTAGAAGCAGCCACGGCTGCAGCTACACCAAAATTGCTACAACACTGTAGCTGTAGTTGTACAACTATAGCTAATCTGATCAGACATTCAGACTATTATGTACTCTATCCGTCTAAAAAAATTACATTTCTAGGTTTGTGACTAGTCAAAAATAGGGAAAAGCCATTAAATAGGCGCTTGTTTTTTTTTCAAACTGTCAGGGAGAGTCTGCTAACTATAGTCATGTGCTCTATTCTTCCTTCTATAAACGGTTAGCAGCAAAGCAATAAATATTGTCTCAAACCCATCGCGTGACATCAGGCGACTGAAATCAAGAAGACACCGAAAATTATCAATATTTATATCTCTAAATAGAATTACTATAAAAATATATGTCATAATCAATCAAATGATACTTATTTGATATAAAAAATATTAGTAATTTTTTGTATAGATGTTGCTAAAGTTGAAATTGTTTGACTCCTTAAGAAAATAGTATTCTTTCTAATATAGGCAGTAGTACGTGTATAATATATTGTGTAATGAGGAGATTTTTAAGTTTTATTACTGTTATACTTAGGTTTGCTCTATACTCCCTCTATCACAAAATAAGTGTTACTACAAGAGATTGGTCAAAAAATATTAATATTTACATATCTAAATAAATTTATTATAAAAATATATTTAATAATTCATCTACTGATACTGATTATATATAATAAATACTAAAATTTTCTTATATATTTGATTAAAATTTAAACTATTTCACTGTTTAGAAAATGTTATTTTAGAACTGAGGGAATATTTCTGAAGATGGAATTTTGTAGGCACGTACTTTTACAGCTGGCGCCACATAGATACGAGGGTGACGGGAGAAGTCACGGGCGGGCCCCACCTGGTCTGATCTGATCAGTCGGAGGAGCGTGTCAGCCTCGTCACAGTGAGGTGGCAATCCCGTCCGAACCTCCAATCCCATCTACCGACCTTCGACAGGCTGGTTGAAGCAGCCACCACCACCTGAGACTGTCTGCACGTAGCGCAAAAAAGCCCCACAGCGTGTTCTGTATTTGCTGTGCTATAGCTTAGGTTGGCCGGGTTGTCCGTTATTCTGAGCGGGATAGCGCTCGTCCGCTACCTGTCCATGCGCGGCCTGACTGCGGCTACTGTTTGGCGTGAGATGGGAGGGAGAGAGCGCATGCGCGGGCCCTACTGCTGCTACTAACTAAAAAACTATTATAACTCACAAACAAAAAACTAAATTAAATTCTAATTACATCATTGAATTCATTTCAATAAATACTTCAAAACTAGATCTCACATGGATATATTTAGATAAAGTGATAAGTGAGCCTCACAGTGGATAGATGGATGATATAGAGGATGGATGGGTGCGTGAGAAATGAGTATAGAGGAGAGAATCTTGATAACCAAGATGTATAGAGGATGAAAATAGAGGATTATAAGTGCGAATAGCCTGACCACCTGAAAATTAGCAAGAGAGACGGAGTTCCTTCGTTGCATTATACCTAAAAATTAGCAAGAGAGACGGACCACCTGAAAATGAGCACTCCCTCTATCTCTCAATAAATACTCTAGATTACTTAAATCAATAATATAGGAGGTTGAATGATTCACTAGCCCATTTATTTTTCTCAAAGTCTCCTCGCATTTATTACACCCTCTTTTATTTTTCAATTTAGGGTTGAGTTTCTGCAATTCGATGTTTGTAGTAAATGTTATAATTAGTGTGTTATTGAAACAATCACCGAGCAGTATGCAACTACTCTAATTAATAAAGGGTAATATGATATTTTCTCTGTCATACTAATATGTCTTAAACAATTTAGGAATCTATTATTCAGGAACAGAGGGAGTATACTAGTATGTACAAGAATCTTACTAAAATATACTAGTTTGCAAGGGAACTGCAACAAGATTTTTACTCCCATTAGTTTGTTTTATACATCCAAAACCCACCTCTTTTTTTGACTTTAACTAAGTTCATAGAAAAAATCACTAACATCTACAACATCAAATTAGTTTTACTATTTTTTATGAAAAACTATATTTTTATAATGCATTTATTTAAAACTAAAGGTGTTACTATACTTTTTTTTTAAAAAAAACTTAGTCAAATAAGTGAGGTTTCAGTTAGAATTAAGCCCAAATGAACAATAATTTGAAGCGGTTCTTTCGATCAAGGACTATGTTGTCTAACTTATAATGTGAAAGAAGAAGTTGTTGGATCACATTGGCTTATAGGTTGTTTTTTTTTTTTTGGTTTTTTTAGAGTCAAGGAGGGGCTCCCGCACCTACTAAAATGAATTTAATAACAAAACTAGTAGCAAGGTTTTATAGAAGTTTCGGGAGACAAAAAAAAAGAAAGGAAAAAAATAAAACCTAGGATGAAAGTTATGACAGACTTTGGATCCATATGCCAAGACTGCTTGCTAAGCTATCTTTGATCCTATGTAAAAGCAAGGAGATTTTTCTTTTGAAGATTTCCTTTCAGGTTTGAATATTCGCTTGAATTCTTTTGAAGATCAAATCATTTCTAGCTGACCAAATTGTCCTACACATTAAGCTTGCATTCATAAAGAAAGGGGATTTGAGTCTGTGTTTGATGATCTGTAGCCTTCGCTGCACATCAATATTTGATAGGAGGTTTATGTCAAGCAGATTCCAGCAAGCTCTTGCAAAAGTGCAATCTAAGAAACGGTATTCCAAAGTTTCTTCTATGTTGGTAGAATAAAGGACATAAGTATAACTATCTAGGTGCATATTTCTTCTTCTCAAAATGTTTCTTGTGCTCACCCCGACTCCCATGAGCAGAAAAAAAAGACTTTGTGTTTTGGCTGGTAAGAAGATTTCCAAAGGCAATTGTATCCTTCGTGCACTTGTGCATTTCCCATAATTAGCTGTAGATTCTTGAAGAATAATTAGTTCCCCAAGTGTACTTCCAAATATCAGTATTGGGTTTTTGTTAACAAGTTGTCCTTATATAAACTGAACTGTAAAGCTAAAATAAGCTGCAATACATAAGTTTAATGCTGCTGGGGATTTAGTTCCGATTTGAAAGACAACTAGAATTTTTACTCCTAATGGTTTGTCTTGTTTATATTGCCAAAACACAACTATTGTCTCACAACTCATGATCTAGCTCCCCATTAGGATTAATGTCGATTAAAATCCTTGTTAGGTTTGACCATCGGAATCTAAAAGAATCATATAGACATCCAATATTATGCCGATGATATTAGCGGATTCATCAAAACACTTTCCTGACGATGACTATTTCAATTTGAAAATCAGTACTGGCTCCGTCCTAAAATAAATGCATATCTCGTCTTTCGGAAAGTCAAAATTTTAAGTTTAAGTACATTTATAAAAAATATTATCAATATTTATATCTTCTAATATATTTATTATGAAAATATTTTATGCTATTAATAATTAATCTAAGGATATTTATTACACATTATAATATCAGTATGTTTTTGTTATATTTGAGCAAACTGAAAATTTTGATTTTTCGTGAAATAAGATGTGCAATTATTTTGAGACGGAGGAAGTTATATATTTTTTTTAATATTTAATCCGATGAATTCCATCTGGTGACGTGTTGTATACACACACTCTCTCTCCCTAAAGAGTGTCATTCTCGCTTCTCGAGAAATCAAACACTTCCAACTTCGACCAAATATATGAGAGAAAAAACAATAATATTTATGGTGCATAATTATTATTATTAGATAAATCATCAAATATATTCTAATAACAATCTTATTTAAAAATATAAATATTACTAGTATTTTCTATAAATCTAGTGAAACTTAAGAAAAATTGACTAGCATGACCCATAGCGACACTCTTTTAGGGGATGGAGAAAGCACGAGAGAATGAATCAAAAAAAAATGTGACGTTCCGATAAACCGAGGATTGGGTGATCTAGACACCGATTGTTGTAAACCATCTGAGACTCTCATGATCACCAGCGACTCGTGGAACACGAGCGGAAACTAGAATTGGCTGAGATTGTCCTACAGGTCTACTACAGCGCCCCACGGGGCCACGGCCGCAGTGAGCAGAGCGCCCTGGCATGACACATCACCGCTGTCGGCGCCTCGACGGCAATTGTACCCCCCAAAAAAAAAAAGAAGAAGAAGAAAAACTGTGCAGCGGCAGCCCATGGTCATTGGTCAAAGCCAAGCAACTGTTCATGCGCTTCCCGTGGGCAATGGCGGAGGAGGAGAATTCAAAGCAGCGCTCTTGGCAAGGCCATGCGCCGCCGCCCGTCTTTATCTTTATCCAGCAAGGGTTAATAATAATTAGATATTATATCCAAATCCAATAAGAAAAAAAAATCTATTTTACCCACAGGTACGAGTCCGAGTCAGCCGCTTCTAGGCCCCGATGGCGATGGGAACCCGTCGTCGTCTCGTACAGTGTTATCCTCGCCCCGGACCCCGGCGGGGACGGAGGCTATAAATAAAGCTCCCGGCCAGAGCCACGAATCCTCCCAACCCAAGGTCGTGATCCACCGATTTTCCTTTTTCCACGAGTGGATAGCGCGTACAGCACAGATCTTTTCGTCTTCGTCGGTGTGGCCTGTGAGAAACCAAAGATCTCAGCTTCTTGGGCTGATTCCGGGGGCGGGCGGGATCTGGCATTCTCTTCTCGCGCCGCCCAAAGGTCGCGGCTTTCGTGTTGTTGCCAGCCGCTGCGCGGTCGCTGATCGAGCGTGGAGGTTGTTGGTGCCCGCTAGCTGTTCGACGACGGTGACGACGAGGCCGGGGTCGACCATGGTGGCGGAGGCGGCGGCGGCGGCGGAGCGGGTGGTGGCGGAGCTCCGCGAGGCGTGCGCGGCGCCGGCGGCGCGGCTCAACGAGGTGGCGGCGGCCATGGAGGCGGAGATGCGCGCCGGCCTGCGCGAGGAGGGCGGCAGCAAGGTCAAAATGATCATCTCCTACGTCGACAACCTCCCCACCGGGTAAATTTCTTTTCTTACCATTACCACCACCACCAAATTCCCGAAACATTACTAGCACGAGTACTTCTAGCTTGTTCTTTAACTAGATAGATTCCAGTGGTACACGATTGCTTCATCATCATCATATTCATATCGATGCTATGCTATGGTTCGCACTACGAACTGCTGGCTTTCGTTTGCGTAGCTGCCGTCTTGTCTCTGTTTGTTCGTCTCCATTCCGTATATACAACGCGTGTCCTCCCGCTCGACTCGACCCGTGCTGGCGTGTCCGTCCGCGTGTTGGCGTGACCGCGTGAACCCTTACCCTTGGCACGTGCCTGCTCGCGAGCCTGCCAGCCTGCCCTCCAATGCGCTGCAGCAAGCTGGCACGCCCTGGGAGCACAGCAACTGCGACTGCGAGGCGGTTGGACTTGGAGTGCCAGCGCACAGTGTCCCCCTTCCCTTTTCTTTTTTGCTTCCCCCCTCTTGATAATGGAGCTACTCCGTAATATCCAACCTGAAATTTTGGCACGGTTTAGCTCAAAACAGAAAGTTTCGCAAATAAACACGCGCAATTCATGATGCTGCCTTGCTGTATTCTTTCCTGCTCAGCAATTGAACAGTCAGTAGCGTGGTGCCAGCGGCTATCGAATAGTCTTGAGTGATCTGTTGCTCCGGCTGTCCAACCGACAACAAGTCTAGCTTTTGGTGGAAGTCAATCAAAGCATCTAAAGATCGTCCTATATAAATAAAAATAAAAAACATATAAAGATCGCTGCCTGATGGTCATCTTTATGATTTTTTCCAGCTGCCCGTGTCTGTTTGTACTATACAACTGTTGTCAATCTCTGCTTACATGTTATGATTTTCCAAAAATCAGGAACGAAGAGGGTGTCTTCTACGCCTTGGATCTCGGCGGAACAAACTTCCGCGTCCTGCGCGTGCACCTCGCGGGGAAAGACAAGCGTGTCGCCAAGCGAGAGTCCAAGGAGGTATCCATCCCTCCTCACCTCATGTCAGGCAACGCTTCGGTGAGTACGCATTTTCACGGTTTAATTGTACTGTCCATTTGTGCCCCCTAGTAGCTCACCCATGGTGTTGGGTGCTGAATTCTTCATCAGGAGCTGTTTGGTTTTATCGCTTCAGCGTTAGCCAAGTACATTGCGAGTGAAGAAGGGCACAGCAATGTGTTTGATGATAAGCAGAGAGAACTTGGGTTCACGTTCTCTTTCCCTGTGCGACAAACGTCGATTGCGTCAGGCACGCTCATCAAGTGGACCAAGGCATTTTCGATCGATGACGCTGTAAGTATTCATTCGTTATTTCATTTTGTTGCTGCGAATTCTAGATAGTTATTACCTACTAGAGTTACCACAACATATTTCTTTATGCAAAAAACTTGCAAATCTATACAATGCAATTCTTATACCATAGCATTTCTGAAACTGTTCAGGTAGGTGAGGATGTTGTCGCTGAGCTGCAGACGGCCATGGAGAAGCAAGGTGTCGACATGCATGTGGCTGCACTGGTTAGCCCTTAGCTTCTGACCCCATCTATTTCAGCTGTTCTCATAGAAATTAAAATTAAACAGCCCTTTCGTAGACTAGGATCACGGGCTGACAATCCGTTTTCATGACTCAGATCAACGATACCGTTGGGACATTGGCTGCGGGTCGGTACAATGATGAGGATGTCGTCATTGGTGTGATATTAGGTACTGGCTCAAATGCCGCGTACGTTGAAGAGGCAAGCGCCATACCGAAGTTGGAGGGCGAATTACCCAAATCAGGAAACATGGTAACGTTGGAAGCCTTGATAACATTTCTCATTTCGCTCATGTAACTTGTGTAGAGCAGCACAGGATTACCTGCCTGCTTTTTGCAGTGTTCTCACCATGCTTTCTGCATTTCAGGTGATAAACACAGAATGGGGTAACTTCGACTCGTCCTGCCTCCCAATCACAGAGTATGATCAAGCCTTGGATGAGGAAAGCTTAAACCCAGGGGAACAGGTAGGTTTGACAGGAAGCATGGACAATGGTTCTCTTATTCATGTTAGTAAAAGAAAAAACCTTTGCTTACAAAGTTTAACTGTTACTTGTTTTCAGATCTTCGAGAAGTTGATTTCAGGGATGTATCTTGGCGAAATTGTAAGGAGGGTACTGCTTAAAATCGCATCACAATCTTCAATCTTTGGCAATGTCAGCCACACAAAGCTCAAAACTCGCTTCATTCTGAGGTATATATCTTTTCTCTGAACAGCTGCATGTTATATCAAACACCAGAGTTAAGCACAGTAGGGTGAACCACCAATTAGAACACCACCTGCGTTTTTCAATTTCTCAACAGACATATAAAAAGTTAAAACTAAATGCTGATCAAACGTTGCTGTGTAATGTTTGACATTTCAGGACTCCCGATATCTCTGCGATGCACCATGACGATACGCCTGACCTGAGAATCGTGGCTGAGAAACTGGCCGACAACCTCAAGATCGTGGACACGTCCTTGGATACAAGGAAGATGGTCGTCGAGATCTGTGACATCGTCACCAGCAGGTCTGCCCGGCTGGCCGCGGCAGGGATCGTTGGGATCCTGAGGAAGATAGGGAAAGCAGTGCCCGGCGACGAGCGCCGGTCGGTCGTCGCCATCGACGGCGGCCTGTTTGAGCACTACGCCGAGTTCAGGAAGTGCCTGGAGGGCACGCTGGTGGAGCTGCTCGGGGAGGAGGCGTCGAGGTCGGTGGCGGTGAAGCTCACCAAGGACGGGTCTGGCCTCGGAGCCGCCCTGATCGCAGCTGCTCAGTCCCAGTAGTACCAGCACTGAATGGCCGTGTGTCGTTGTGCAGGTTCCTGGCACTCGTGATGTCCTTGTTGTGAATTCCTCCTGTATGTTTTCAAAAACAAGCTTGTTTGGAATCTGCCAAGCAAATGTTCTAATGGATTTTTTTTTAAATGCTTCCAATGGAAAGATGCTATGCGAAATCCTTTGTTTTATAGAGAGAGGGGATGTCAGGATGTGACTTCAGCTTTCCAGTCAGTTGAGATGGAGCAGCTGTACCTCTGGTTCAGTTCATCTCCTGAAAGCCTAGCCCTGAATCCAGAGCGGTCTTTAATTCGAGATTAGGCAAGATATGAAAGCTAGAGCTTAAAGAGATTCTCAGGAGCAAAAATTGTTAATCTTCAGTAGATGTGATAGGAAAGAAAAACATAAATCATAGTAATTTTCATAACAATTAGAAACATCCTGTTTTTTAGTTTGATAGTCTTTAATTATTATCAACAACCCAAGTCGTCTTCTTGCCTTCTGCTTCAGACTCTGCTCTCATCTGATAATTTGACGTATGACATCACACGCTTCGTCTTCGTCGTCCCAGTTGCGCTCGTTCTCCTCGAAGGCTGCAAGTGCAAGTCGATAGCTTGGCCCGGCCTGTAGGGCGTGCGGTGTGGATGGGCCGACCCAAGGCCCATGGACGCCTACGTCACGGCCATGTCTGACTCGGCACGAGTGGACCATGCTTCTTCGAGCCCATGTCGGGCCAGTCCTTAGCAGGTGCTAACAGCATGGAATTATGCAAGGTCCAACCACGGGAGCTCGAATGGGCATTTTTGTTTCATCATGGGCCATTTGGATCGTGTAGTTTAAGATCAGGTGAGAGGAGCAGGAGAGGAGGTGAAGCAATCTAGAGATGAACACGTATGCTACGGTGAAGCATCTTGTGTGTGCATAACCTAGCCAGGATAATCAATACGGTAGTGCTAGCGCCCGGACATCCGGACGCCTGCGCGCTGCACTCCGTTTCGCGCGCTCTACCTAGGGCCCGCGCCACCTGAGCGACAAGTGGGGGAGGGGCGCGACATCTCTGATTCGGAAGGACCTGGCCACGACGTCGTATGGATGCCCTGCCAGCGCCGGGAGGAGGACACACCGAGATGATGCAACAGAAGTTGGGGAGGAGAGATGCAACACCCGATCTATTTTTAAAACATCCAAATACAACAGTTGCAACATACGTCTGAAGGCAGTTGAAGCACTTGAAACATGCTTCTGAAACACTTGAAAAAAACACCTGAAAAACACTTGAAACCCATTGCAACCATACACAACGTCCAAATAAAACACATGCAACGTATGTGTGAAATGTATGCAACATCTAGATAAACACACTTGCAACATGCGTCCGGAAAACACAGATGAAACATACGTCTGAAACATCTAAAACACTTGAAACATACGCTTGCAACATGCCTCTGAAAACAATTGCAATATGTGCAACATTCCTCGATCTACTTGTGCAACATCCATATGAAATAATTGCAACATACTCCCTCTATTCCAAATTATAAGAAGTTTTGGCTTTTTTAGATACGTTGCATTTGCTATGCATATAGATATACACTATGTCTAGATACATAATAAAATCAATGTATTTAGAAAAGCCAAAACGTCTTATAATTTGGGACGGATTTAGTACATGTGAAATGCCTGAAACACTTGAAATATACATATGCAACATAGAGGAGGGGAAGGCTAGGCTGGTCGTCGGGGTCGGAGACGGCGGCTGTGCGCGAGCACCATGGCCACAAGCGCCACCAGTACCGGGCTTAGCTCAGCGCTGTAGGGGTGGGGTGGGGGGCTCGGTCGCCGAGGTGAGAGAGGGCGTTGTCGGGGGTGGGGAGGGCACCTCGCGCGAGGGGGGGAGCCGCCTACTCCCTTGCAACTCCGCCGCGCCACCTCCATGGATCTCGCTCGTGCTCCACGGATGAAAGTCCTATGTTTGGTGTTGGTAAATAGTGACAATGCCTAAGTACTAATCCTATGCCTAAGTTGTATGTAGCATATGAGGATTAGTACATTCCAAGGTTGGTGGCAAGATGGACATGGTGATCATGATGGCCACACTTGCATTTGGACGCAACCCTACGTGATCAAGGCAAAGGTATATGCTTAAGGGTTGTGTTTTAGTAACCAAGACACCTAGTGGGTGTGGTTACATTATAGGATAGATAGCCGTACTATAAAGAGGGGAATGACGCGGCTGTTGAACTCCTAAGTGCCTCTAGGTGTGCATTTCATAATCATATGCATTTGGATAGAACTAATAACGCCTCGAAAAATGATTGTGAAAATGCTAACACACATGCACATGGTGATGATCACTTGGTGATGTTAGCACGTTTGCGAAGGCGGTGGAGTTTGAGCGGTAGAGAGGGTTTGGGGTCCTCTCTCCCTCCCGCTGAGCTTGCGAGGCGGGATTCAGGCGTTTTCGAGGGTTTGAAAAGCCTATTTTCTACTACGCCGGAAGTCGGAAATCGAACGGAAAGCGAACGTGGTCACAGTGGTGACCGGACGCTGGACCGGACGCGGTCTCCGTGTGACCGGACGCGTCCGGTCAGTGTCCAGTGTCTTCGCGTGTTTCAGTTGTTTGATCGGACGCGAGGCGCGTCCGGTCATAGTCGATCGGACGCGTCCGGTCGTCCAGGGAGCTTACTGGACTCCGACCGGACGCTGGCACTGTGGCGTCCAGTCAGTTCTCCAGCGCATCCGGTCGACGTTACGTTGTGCGCGGCTTAGGGTTGACCAGCGCGTCCGGTCAGTCACGGGACCGGCGCGTCCGGTCGTGACCAGAGCGTCCGGTCGTTGCGACCAGCGCGTCCGGTCAGTGGTTCGAAAACTAGCCGTTGCGTGACCGGCGCGTCCGGTCAGTTGGACCAGCGCGTCCGGTCAGCGCGACTGCTGCTGAATCAAGTTTCTAACGGCTATATTTGAAGGGGTATGTCTATAAATACTCATTGGCGGCTCAAGGCTCTAACTCTTGGACATTTGACATACTCGTGAGCACTTTGAGCTAAGCAACTCCCCTCCCACTCATCTCTCTTGCTTCTTTGCATATTCGAAGTGAGATTGAGTGATCCAAGTGCATTTGCATTGTGAGATTGCATCTAGTTGGCACTTGGTGGTTGATTTGCTGCGGGATTCTTGTTTCTCTTGGTGGTTGCCGCCACCTAGACGGCTTGGAGCAGCTTGGAGGCGTTGGCAAGAGTTGGTGATTGTTCTTGGCCACCTCCGGTGATTGTGAGGGGTTTGTGCCTACCTCGGCGAAGCGCCAAAGGCAACATTAGTAAATTGCTCGTGTCATTGCAACCTTTTGCCATTTGGTAGGTTCTTGTGGCGCCTTTTGAGAGGCTCGGTGTGAGACCGATTAGCCACCGAACCACGTGGTGAAGAGGGACACAACGGGGACTAGCGTGCCGGCAAGCACGTGAACCTCGGGATAAATCTTCGTGTCATCACTTTCATATTGTGATTGATTGATCCCGGTGTTCGGTTGTCTTTGTATTCATTGTTGATCATATTGGTTGGCTCAATACTTAGCCCCTCGGTGAAACCCTCCTAACTCAACTCCGCATTACTTTCTTAGTTATCTTTGCTAGCTAGTTAGCTTTGCTAGAGTAGCTCTTTTGTGTACCTTGCTAGTTGTAGTTGTAGTTACCTTCTCGGTTTGACTTGTGCGGTTGAGTGTCATTATACTAGAATTGTGAATTGGATAGGTGGCTTGCAAACACCCCGTAGGCTAAGCAAAACTTGCATCTCGCTATTTGTTGTATTGATAAACTTGTTTAGCTTGTCTTGTAGAAAATTTTAAAAGGCTATTCACCCCCCCTCTAGCCATCAAGACCTTTCAACGGATCTCGCCGGGGGTGGGGGAGAGGGCCACTGGATCTGCGGGCGTTGGGCACTCCCGATTGGTGAGGCACCAGGATGGGAGGAGGGGCGCCGCCGATGTGGGTGGAGGGGAGGAGCGACTGAGGTGGGGGAGGAGGACATCGGGAGGGGGGAGGGAACACGCCGAGGTGGGGTGAGGGCGCCGCCGCTGGCTAGGGAGGCAGCCATGGCTATGCGAGGGGTAGGGCAGGGCACGAGCACGGAAGGGAGGAAGAAGCAAGGGATTGGGTGCGGGAGTGGGCAGAGTGAGGCGTCCGTCCGTCCGGATGTCTTAATTGGAGCATTATCGTAATCAATATACTAGCGTTATCTTTTTTTCTTAAAAGAAACCTTAAGCGAGTAGAGAACATGATTAATTCATAATATCAAACTTGTTAATCCAGTCTCCATTCAAAATTCCTTTTGGCCGCCCTACTCTCCCTCGTCTTTTTTTTGATTGTATTCGGACACAGATAATGCGCGATAGGTCCATCGTCTATCTTCGCTCACCTCCTCCCCAATACATTTCTTCCTTCCAGCGCCTCCTCCTCCACCCCTCCCCCGCCGTCGACCACCCGCTGCGCCGCCCACTTCCTACTCCCGTCTCGACCCGGCCCTCCCCTAAAGTTCCACCGCGACACCTTTGCCGGCGTCGTCTCTCCCATACCACCTCCCCCGCCCCCACCACCGGCGGCCGGTGGGCAGCCCCCTTGCCACGCCACCCTCAACCCGCCCTTGTTCCTCGACCCCGCCCACCCTAATCCCAAGGCAGGGCACCGGTGAGCTCTGCCATGATGCCGCCGCTGTCATCTCTCCCGCCATCACCGTCGTGTCGCGACCGCCTCCCCCTGAACCTCCTTCTACAGCCGCCAAGGAATAGATCCCTAACCTCGCCAGAACCCTAACACCGGCGAGCTCCTCGCCGCAACCCTAGCCACCTTCTTCCTCTCCGGCGCGGGCGCACGTTCGACCCGTCGCGTATTAGATTTTCCAATTGTGTTCCCCAGGTTCATCTTGACTTGTAAAAGTCGATAAGAAAAAGAAAGGACGATCTAGCTAAACTTTTTCACCAAAAAAGCACAAAGAACTAGGCCTACCGTAAAAAAAAAAGAACTAGGCCGCCACAGCCCGCAGGTCACAAACGAACATGAAGTAGCCGAGCAACGAAGAAAATAGTATCACAGTGCCATGGCCCATGGGCCCTGGCGAGCTCGATCATGTGTACCCACTGTCCTATCCAGCGCCAAGAAACCTTGTTAAACTTTCAGAAAAGTTGAGACACTGCAGGTCCTCCTAGCACTAGGATTTACATGATGATCCTACCGACACCCCTCATCACCTCTACTAGATTCTTGCTTCCCTACTTGATCACAGCATGGTAATGGTGACCAAAATCCACGAAACTGCTTCAATTAATTTTACACAGGTGGCTCTCCGAAAAGGACGCAAAATGTTCAGACTCCAGGGTACATCAATTCAGCACTCAGCTGCAGCTCTCTTCCTGTTCGCTGCCCTCAGCTGCAAAAGCAAGAAGGATCAGATCAGACAAACATTTCCAGGCTACAACATCACCAGCACAAAGCCACAAACGGATTTCAGCGCGGCGTCACTGACCGACGACGGGTTGAGATCGGAGCTCCTCAGCACGCGCAGACGCCTGGCGGTGGCTATGAACATCCTGATCGAACGCAAGAACCAAGAAAACCTCGTCGGTCAGTAAACAAAGCAGGCGCGCGTCGACGATTGCAAGAGGAAAAAGAAAATTACAGAGAAACGATCTGGTGAAAAAGCGCTGCAGAGAGAGAACTCACGACCACGGCACGTCCCCGACCAGCATCTGGTCTCCCTCGTCGTCCTCGTACACCAGCGTGTACTCGCCGCCGCCGCCGTTGAGGATCCCCGCGACCGCCTGCCGCTCCCCGCCTGATCCAGATGTTTGAGCTGGCGGCAAGCAGAGATCGAGCGTCAGTTCATATATATAACGGCATGGTGGTGTACGTGGTGATCCGCACGCACGGACGGACGCACGTACCGGCGAGGAGGCCGCGGAAGAGGTGGTCGACGGCGGCGGAGAGCGTGTCGTAGCCGGCGTGCGCGCCCAGGTCGATCTTCCGGCCGATGGGGACGCCGTCCATGTTGATCTTGACGAACAGGCCCTTGTTCCCGGGCTCCACGGCCTTGCCGCCGGCGCTTGCGGGCTCCTTGCCTCTCTGGCTTGATGGCTCGCAGGACGGCTTGGAGGACGACGACGAGGCGAGGTTCCGCCGGAATGCGCGCACCGGCGGCCATCCCACGACCGGAGCGGCTGCCGCCGGCCTGAAGAATTGGAATTCAGGCAGTTGAGACTTTGAGATGATGAGGCACCGTTAGAACAGTAGCTACTACTCATCAACTAAGGCCCTGTTTTAGATGCTTTAAAGTTCCAAAAATTTTACAAGATTACTGTCGCATCGAATCTTTGGACGTATGCATGGAGTATTAAATATAGGTAAAAAATAACTAATTATACAGTTTGGTTGTAAATCACGAGATGAATCTTTTAAACCTAATTAACCAATAATTGGACACTAATTGCTAAATAAAAACAAAAGAGTTACGACGAAAGAGTTACTGTGCTTCTAAAAATTTTACACCCATCTAAATACAGCCTAAACAGAGGAGCAGGATTCCACCCGTCTTTTATTCTGGATTCCGTTTCAGGAAAAGAAAGGAGGGGCAACCAAAAGCAGGACAGCAGAGAAGGAAGGAAAGGTTCATCGGTTACCTGGCCTCGAAGCCATTGCTTCCCTTCGCTCGAGCAGCAACAGCAGCAGCAGAGCCGCCGCTCGCTTCCTCCTCGAAACCTGAAACCACCAGGCGAACACAGAAAAACAACGGTCGGTTCATTGAAGCTAAAGCCATGCCATGGAACTCGTTCCTGATCAGGCAAAGAAGCACATGGAGGAGAAGGAACGCGGCGGCACCTGTAGCTTGGGTTGGCGATGCGGAGAAGTAGCCCGGGAGGCCCAGGCTGAGCTCAAGGCCGCTGCCCTCCTCGTCGTCGCCGAAGCGGCCATTCCAAGCCATCTCGGATGGATCCTCACTGCTCTCTGCTCTCTGCCTCTCCCACACACGGCCTCACCCTTCCTGTCTCCTACGTAGACGCAGACGCAGCTGTGCTCCTATTATGCCCTGTGCATGGAGAGGCAGCTGTGCTCGAACAGTCAAGTCGCAGCAGCAGCACAGCTACCACTCTGATGAAACGGGGCGCTCAGCCTCTCACACACAGACACAAGGGTGGCCGCTGGCAGGCATATATAAATAGGTGGGATACGCTGGTTGGACGGACGGACGGGTGACAGGAAGGGGAAGCGGTGAGAAAGAGGAGAGAGAGCAGAGAGCACGCTGCAGAACTCCACTCGAGCACCGGCAGTGTCAGCAGCAGGCGGTCGCTGCGCCCGAGGAGCAGGCAGGCAGGAAAGGCAGCCAAGGAAGGGGGGAAAGCTGTGCTGATCTTGCGAGATGGGACAAGGTTTTGAGACGGGAGCGAGAGCAGCGGCAAAGGCAAGAGATTCGGGGGCGCAGCAGCAGCATTGTGCTGCTGCAGTGCAGATGCTGCGAAAGTGGACTGCCTTTCAAGTTTCAACCCACATGTCTCTCTCTCCTGAATTTTTCTCTTTCGTTCACTGCAGCAAAGCAGTGGCAGTACAGTGAAACATGCAAGTTACGTGTCAGAAAAAATATTTTATATTTGACCAAGTTTATAGTAAATAGTATTCATATTTATGGCTCCAAATCAATTTATTATAAAAATATATTTCATAATTAATCTAATAATATTTATTTAATATCATAAATATTGATACTTTTTATTTATAATTAGTCAAAGTTAATATACTAAAATGTGAAACTGTGCTAGAATGGTAGGTTTTCTGGACGGAGGGAGTACCGTATCGGCGAGGTGTGCAGTGCAGTGCTGCAACGGGAGGGACAGCCGGACAGAGACCGGTAACTGGAAAGCTCCAGTCCGGTCATGCTCGAGCAGTCAACATCTCTCCGGCCCCCAGTAGGCGGCCACTTAAACTTACCGTTGCGTTGCCATTTCCAAGCAGCCATCTACACTCTCCGCCTCTCTGTATTCACCGTTCAATGTACACGACTGGATCAATCTATCTATTTTGTTGAGATTAATTAGGATTAATTAATTACTGATCAATTATTGTAATTCCCATCATTAGCAACTGCTCATGACGATTCTAGCATATTCAACCGTTTAGACCCCTTCGGCACCAATAGGCATCCTTTGGCCATTGGACATCCATTGGCTTGTATATATACATCACTATTCATCAGATTAATACACGGTCATTCATTCGATCCATTCCATCGACATTTTCATACAACACGTTATCATGCACGCTCTGCACCGCTGAAGAAGAAGGCCAGACGAAAGGACTTCGCCGGAGTTGCTGCACGACAGCCCAAGGTAGAAAATGTCGTCCGCTACTCCTTCCATGAACGCCATGGTGGACTCCATCACGGACGCCGTCGAGGGCGTCATCCACCGGAGCACCAACCACCCCGGCGGCCTCCAGCGGTTCCTCCTCCAGGGCGCCGTACGCCGTGTCCTTCGGGACATCCACGCCCACCGCATCCCTCCTCGTCGGAGCAGTGGTGGTCGCTCGTCGTCGCCGCGCCTGGAGATCCGCTCGTCGCCGCATCCGGTGCCTCGTTCGTCGAGGCTGGAGTTCGCCCCTGGTGTTTGCCCGACCCATGGCCCGGCCATGTTCGTCAGGCGCACGAGGCCGCCACCGGAGACGCCGCTGATGATGCTGAGGCCGGTCCCACCTCCACTGCCGTCGCTTGCGCTCACCATGCCGAGGATCGGAGGCGCTGCTCCTCTGGCCGCACGCCAGAGTGCTCCTCCGCTTCCCACGAGCAACATCGGCGCTGAGGCTTGGCCCCCAGGCTTCGCCTACGACGTCGACGTTCCTCTCCCGCCACTCCTTCCACCGCCCGGAGGCCGCTCCTATGCCGAAATCACCCGCCGCTCCATCCTCCCGCCCGGAAATGCTCTTGGCGCGGGCTTCGCTTCTTCCTCGCACGAGGGGGAGGCGGTTCCCCGCCGCTGAGCCGTTTTGGGAGGGCCGGTGGGGGTGGCTCCGACGTCCCTGGTTCACCGGGATAAGGAGGCGCCGCCCTGCCGGTCAGCCTCCATGGCCGGGGAACCGGCCATGAGAGGAGAGGAGGGGAGGGGGAAAGAGGAGGGGACGGGGAAATCGGAGGCCTTGACAACATCATTCACAGAGCAAGCAAAGTGGCGGCGACGGCGGCGGAAGTTAACGCGGCGGCGGCTGGGCTGTGGGGCTGGGCGGTTAGGGTTGAAAACCTAACCGCCGGCTTTATATAGCCGCGGCGGGCCTTGGTGGTGGCTGGGCTGCGCGCCTGGCTTGGCCGCTGGGCCGCGCGCCTGGCTTGACCGCTGGGCCGCGCGCCTGGCTTGGCCGCTGGGCCGCGCCTGGCCGGCCACTGGGCCGCCACCGGCTGGCTTGCATTACATTTTTTTCTTTTTTCTTCTTTCTTTTATTATTTCTATTTTCAGTCAGCAGTAGTATAAGTTAATTAGCATATGTTTTGCTAGTTTGATTTCTGCAAGAACATCTGTTATTTATATTAATTGTTATTGCCCTGTACCTGCTGGATATTGTCATTGTAAATATAATTTATGGTTTGATTATATTATTATACAATGCCATGTGATTCTATCATACATATTACATTTTGTGACTTTGATAATTGTTTTGGGCTATGTTGATGCACACAAACCCTCTAATTTGCATCAACATAAAAGTTATACTTGTTATTTTATGATAGCATTGGGTTTGTTGGTGCCCCAAACCACAATTTTGCATCACATACAAGTTAAAATTGCTAGTCGACTTAGTTGCAATTTAACTATGCCATCTATAGAATTCACATTGCAATATAAATATCTTGTTTATTTTGGATAATTAACACAAGGTAATGGAGTCTATGGTATTGGCTGCGTTTAATCCACTTGTGGATTATCCTGCCCTGAGACCGTACCATAGCAGTGATCAAATCACCTGTTACTAAGAGGTCTACATCTTGTTTCTTTGAAACTTGATGACTACCTACACCGTGTTTTAACCCAAAATAAAGGTTTTGGATTGTAATCTTCATCATATTATTTTGCTAATACACAAGATAGTAGAGTCCTAAGCAAAGGCTGCGTTTAATTCTTTGTGAATTATCCTGCCCAGAGACTGTGCTTAGGCAGCAATATATTTGCCTACTATAAAGATCTACTCTTTATCTATGATATAGAGACTATCTGTCTTGTGTATATCAAAACTTATGATGATTTAGTGTATGGTCTACACAATTTGTGATTACCTACAACAATCCAAAACTATGATAAGATATAAATATAAAGAATATTGCATTTAATATTACAACATTACCACGTTGATTTTAATTTACCAAACGGTAAATTAATTCATCCATGGTTATCCACGTAGGATCATGGCTACTAAGGAGTTCGAGGAACTCGCGTTAGACGGTACCAATTACCCTACTTGGGCGTCTGATATCAAAATAGCGCTTGCCTCTCGTAGTCTTTTGGCTACAATTCAGGAACCCCAACAAGGGGCCGCCATACAAGAGAAGCATACATTTACTGCTCTAGCTTTATTACGGTTTTATATTCATAAGGACCTTAAATCTGAATACCTTATGATTGAAAATCCTCGAGAATTATGGGTCGCTCTAAAAGAGCGATATGAACAGCAAAAGGAATTAATTTGGCCAGAGGCCAATTATGAATGGAATCACTTACGTCTCCAAGATTTTAAATCTGTGACAGACTATAATCATGCTGTTCATAGAATTTGTTCTAAATTGAAGTTCTGCGAGAAAGAACCATCAGATGCAGACAAGATAGAGAAAACACTCTCTACTATGCTCCCATCTGATAGAGTATTGCAGCAGCAATACAGGGCTCATAACTACCAGCAATACAGGGCTCATAACTACCAACAATATTCCCAGCTTATTCATACATTGTCTCAGGCAGAAAAACATGATGAAGTTCTTATGAAAAATCATCATAAGCGCCCTGTTGGTTCGGCGCCTTTGCCTGAGGTTCACAATGTACAGAAACAGCCTAGGAATAAGAATAAGTTCAATGGATCTGATCCAAAGAACAGAACTGGTAAACGCAAACACAATAAAAGACAAAGACCTAATTCAAATAAGAGGAAGAAGGAAAATGTGAAACCCCAAAAATGACAACAAGTGTCATAGATGTGGGGATTTCACGCATTTTGCCAAGAATTGCCGTACACCTAAGCATTTGGTAGCTTTGTACCAAAAGTCTTTGAAAGAGGCTAAGCCAGCAGGAGACACAAAATATGAGACACACTTCAATCTTGCATCTAAGGCTGTTGTGGAAGAGGGTTGTTCTAATCAAGCCCCTAAAGAACAAGTGAACAAAAAAACTCCTAAACTTCGAAAAAGACCTTCCATCGTCGGACAACATGCTCATAGATTTCAGTTCTGGAGACATGTTTGGAGATTTCGAATAATCTCGGTCAAAACATTGATATCACTATAGACTATTGTTGTAATAATAATATACGTTATACATCCTTATAGTAGTTTGGATTGTATTAATTAGTGTGTATATAAGTTGTATTGTTTATATTATAGAACTCATAGATTTTGTAATATCATACTCTTGTATTGATAATTAATATATTATATGTATACGTTCTATATGTTAAATTTGAATATTTATTTTACATTCATTTTTATATAGATGTCTGTTGACCTCAATCCAAAGGAGGAAGAATTATGCCTTGTGGACTCATGTACCACAAACTCTATACTTAGAGAAATAAAATATTTCCAGACTCTTAAGAAAAGAGAAGAAAATATTATGACCATTGCGGGTCGAGATGCGTTAATAGTTGGCTCAGGACGAGCCATTATTACTCTCCCCCATGGGGTACGCAAATTACGATAGAGGATGCATTGTTGTATCCTGACTCTACTCGTACCCTTCTAAGTTTTAGAGACATCCGTAAGAACGGTCTCCATGTGGAGACACATATGGATAATAAAGAGGAATTTCTTCTCTTTACCAAACTTACTGGATATGGCAAATAAATTTGTGAAAAGATTTCTTCACTCCAAACTGGATTGTACTATACATACATCAAGCCCATAGCACATGTTGCTTATAAGATAATTTTCCAAGATGTCGATACATTCCGAAACTGGCGTGATCGACTTGGGCACCCTGGAATAGGGATGATGAGGAAAATTATCGGCAATTCCATAGGTCATGATATGGAAAACGCTAAATTTCCCCAAAATAAAGATTTTTGTTGCACTGCTTGTGCAACAGGGAAATTAATTTTAAGACCATCATATCTTAAAATTCGAGATGAACCACTTAAATTCCTTGAAAGGATTCAAGGCGATATTTGTGGTCCGATTCAACCATTATCGGGACCATTCCGGTACTTCATGGTTTTGATAGACGCATCTCCTAGATGGTCTCACGTGTCCCTTTTGTCGACACGAAACCATGCTTTTGCCAAAATAATGGCCCAACTTATTAAGTTGAAGGCACACTATCCGGAACATCGGATTCAATCAATCCAGATGGAC